>JAOYSI010001640.1:27981-47742 GCA_025775065.1 Hiodon alosoides | reverse complement strand
GTCGGAGATCAGTGATGTTAACATGAACTTCTCCGTGTGTAGTGAGAAAAAAAAACCTGGATCTGATCCCTGACAGCCTTTCATTTCTCATCCAAGTTAGGCGCGAACACTTCTCATCCGACCTGGGCTGAGCAGCAGGGTGCACGTTTCTCCTGGTCCTGTTCTTTGTCCAACACCGCCCACATCTACCATGTCTCATCGTCGTTACAAGGCTTTTAGCTTTTTCAAAGACGCTCGCTCTTTAATTGTCTGTCAGCCAAGACGCAATCGTGAGAGAGACGGAAACGCTCTGTAATTGTGTGCGGTGCGAAGACCAGACGACGGGATCCGGCTCTGACCCTTTCACCATTGTTTGGCCACTTAAATGTGTCACACGGCCCAAAAGTTACACCAACGGGACACCAACGGGGGTGGGCGCACCTCCCCTGCTGTGTTTGGCATACGGGCAACACTTGGGAACTGAATTTTAATTGATTTTAATACTTGAATGTTTGTTATGCCACCAGGGGAAAAAATCCATTTTCAGTTCGCACAGAGACGTGATAATGCACTCTTGGTTTGTGTTTTGTTTGTAGATGGACTGGGAAAAAAAAAAAACCATTAAAACGTCCCCGGTGAGATATATCCGAGGAAGAACAAAAAAATAGAAACACATTTTTTAAAACCAGGCTGTCGGTCCCCGTCCTTTCGCCACTTTTCACGGCTCTAAGACGACAGGAGCGGGCTCAATCCCTTCCCATTCGGCGCGGTGTCTGACTTAATGGAGCTTATGATGGAGGCTTTTCCGGGTGCGAGACGCGTGTGTGTTTCCCTGTCCCCACAGCTCTCCTTTCCGGGGCTGATTTTGGTTTGTTTTTGTTTCAGGGAACACAGTTGAGACTGATGCCTTCGTCCAGTCTCCTGAGTCCTCGAGGTCTGTGCGTTATGGGCTTCAGTATCAAGTCTTTGGCTGAAGATTCTTTAATTACAGTTAAAATGGGGATTTTCTCGCGCACAAACTCTGGTTCATAGCCAACATTTGTTTAAAATAGTGTTGAAACAGACTTTCTGGTCAGGGTAGGGAATGGCCCTGCTTCTGTTTTGAAATGAATGTATGCTTTGCCAATAGCAGAGGTTAAACGGGGGCATTAATGGCTGGATTATCCAATAAATCTCTCGGGGGGGGGGGTGACGTTGATCGCTCATCTCAACGCGTGCCAAGGAGCGCGGTTCCCTTCCCGTGGGGCGTCGGCTCGCGTACTTCACCGCGGTTCGTCTGCAACCCGGGGATGTACCTCGTGCCTGGTTTCATCATCGGCAAAGTTAATCTCACGGGCGAGCCGCTTAATCAGGATAATCCTGATTATTTTCAAGTACCATATTTTCATTTTTTGGTTTTTTTTACACTTTTGAGCCGCTTGTCAAAAATAAATATGAGAAATATGTCATTGAAAGAATGCTATTCTGGCCAAACCCCAGCCTCCTTCCCTGCGTTAGTGTCGGTTTGGTGGATTTAATAGCTGTGCCTGCAGGGAGCCACAGAGAAACGGGTTGGAATTTCTCAGACAGCTGTGGCGGGAGTGCTGGGTCATGTGACCTCGTTTACCGTTTCTCCCAGCTCTTTATTAAGGCCCGGGCCCCGAGCTGAAAGCGCTGTGTGCCACAGGGCTTCTCTCACCCATTCACTCACTCCCATTTACTGTGTGTGTGTTACGCCGAGCCAATAAGGGAGCCTGCCATAATAGAAACTGCAGCCACCCATTACTGTCTTGTACGTGTGTAATTATCATTTAACGTTTTTGCGTGTGATGCTGAAAGAGTTTCTGCCCTGGGCCTGTTGCGTTTCTTTCATATTGTATAATATTAATGACACATTAAGTGCGTCGTGGAGATTTGTGTGTTATTTTTTCAGTGCTATTAAACAAAATTTTTACATGTGTTCAGGCTTTTCACTGGGCTTAAGTTTCCGTGAATTTCCCCCAAAGAATAAAGACGTCGTCAAATCCAAAAGAAAACAAGCGCAACATGGAGGAATTTCTGTCAGAAAAGGATACACGCTATATCGAGGATGAGCACAGTTTTGGCGGTGATGTTGTTGCTATGGAGACCTACAGTTCATCCTGACTCAACTGTCACGCTGAGTTTGCTGTTATGCTCCGTTCCAGTGTTTACCCTCATATTTGCTCCTGCTTAAGAGACTGGCAAGACAAGCGGTTGGTTGTCATGGCAACGTGTCAAGTCAAACGAGAAGGACTCTCTGAAGACAACTCTTTGTCCTTCTCGCCCTCCTGTCTCCCGACAGGAAAGACCCTTGGTTTTTTTACTTCTTTTTTTTTTGTGCTGTCTGGGTTTCTTCAGAACCTCGGCCTGTCATCTTTCACCGAGCCACGGAGAGTTATCTCCACTGTGGTGAGAGCACCATAATGTGATGTCAGAGAACCCATGGCACGCCACAGGAAGGGGGCCCGCCATTGTGACCCTAAAATGTGACCTTTACGGTGAGCAGGTGAGTGATGAGTCAGAAAAGAAGAGTTTGGATAGATTTTAGCTCAGGAAGCTAGTGAGGATTTGCGCCTGAAACAAAGTCTGCCTCAAACAATGTATTATTTAAGACACGCCTTCAAAGGGAAGATGGATTAGTCTTTTTTATAATCAAAGATTTCAAAACCCAGCCTTTTAGTTAAACGAAATTATATAATCTGCTTCATGTTGTCTTTGACAGGGTTTTTACGAAATAGTTAACTTGGTTTCTTTTTAACCATTTTTTTTATTAATGGAAACTTTTGGAATTGGTTACTCTATTTCATAATTTCAGAAGAAGCTTCAGGGGTGGGCTATTCAGCCCCCCAACATTCCTTTCTGCTGTCTGGATGACTTGGATATCAGGTTATGTGCTTTCGTCTCTGGACTATCTCTGAAGGCTCTGTTGCCGGTGGTTTTTGCCGGCCGTTGTTTTTCCGTGGAGGTTTTCCCAGCATGCTGTTCGGGCGACGGCTTGTTCAGTTGGCTGCCTTGAGCCGGAGCCTTCCCGCTCGCTCGCTTGCTCGCTCAGGCGTCGCTCGTTCGACAGGGTGGGAAATGAGCTAATTAAGAAACCTATTTAGCTGAGCTAACACTGCAGGCTCAAAGTTGTCGCTCACCGACACCAAGTGTTGCCGCCTGGGCTGCTTCGGAGCCCCTTCACTCAGAATCAACGACTGGACTGCCTCTTCACTTCGGGTGTTCAACCTCCCTATGATGTCTATCACAAACAAGTGGACTGTGACCAGATGGACCTTTTTGTGGGCTGTGTTGAGAAGAGGAAAAAAAGGCATCTCGGCCCAAATTTCCAAAGAGGTCAAATTGTCATTAGCCATTCAGGGGACTCTGTGTGATATACTTATTTTTGACTGTTTAATGTCTGCTGGTGACAGATGAAGCCCAAATGTCTGGCGGTTCTTTTATCTCCACTCTCTGAACTCACCACAGATCACGGACAAGTCGCGTGTAGATAGAGGTTGTTTACCTTTATTAAGGTAGCTCACAGACTGTGAAAAAAATTGTTGTGTAAAATTCTGCAGTTAGAAAAAAATACGCGACAACAGTCTACTTCACTGGTTACCCATAGAGAACCATGTGTTACCAAATTGTGACTTCTCACTTTTAAGGCATTAAATGGTTTTGGACCTCTGAATTTAAAAGCCCTCCTAATCCCCAGAGATTATTTCACTCACAAGAAGCTGGCTATTAAACTGTCCCAAGAGGAGCAAAAACTAAATCTGGTGCCAGAGCCTTTGCACAGAGAAATCATTTACCGAAGTTTATCAAGTAATCAGACCTCAATATTTAAATCCTGATTAAAAACAGGATTAAAAGGTCTTATATAAATCTGTTCAGTTTGTCTGTTTGGGTGTTGAAATAGAAGGTGCACGTTGCATGTGCGCGGTTCGGGAATAATCGTCTCCATCGCCGTCTGTGTCTCCGTCTGCGCCTTTATCTCCATCTGTGCCTGCGTCTCCGTCTGCGTCTGCGCCTTCATCTTCATCTGCGTCTGCGCCTTCATCTTCATCTGCGTCTCTGTCTCCGTCTGCGCCTTCATCTGTGTCTCCGTCTTCATCTTCATCTGCGTCTCTGTCTTTGTCTGCGTCTGCGCCTTCATCTCCGTCTGCGTCTTCATCTGCGTCTGCTTCTCCATCTCCGTCTGCGCCTTCATCTTCATCTGCGTCTTTGTCTGCGTCTGCGCCTTCATCTCCGTCTGCGCCTTCATCTGCGTCTCCGCCTTCATCTTCATCTGCGTCGCCGTCTTTGTCTCTGTCTGCGCCTTCATCTTCATCTGTGTCTCTGTCTTCATCTTCATCTGCGTCTCCGTCTTCATCTTCATCTGCGTCTCCGTCTTTGTCTCTGTCTGCGCCTTCATCTTCATCTGCGTCTCCGTCTTTGTCTGCGTCTGCGCCTTCATCTGTGTCTCCGTCTTCATCTTCGTCTGTGTCTCCATCTGCACCTGCATCTGTGCCTTCATCTGCGTCTCCGTCTTCATCTTCATCTGCGTCTCCGTCTCTGTCTTCGTCTGTGTCTCCGTCTGCACCTGCGTCTGTGCCTTCATCTGCGTCTCCGTCTTCATCTTCATCTGCGGCTCCGTCTGCACCTGCGTCTCTATCTATGTCTGCGTCTGCGCCTTCATCTTCATCTGCGTCAAATTAAATTTGCAGAAAGTGCCATAACAAATTAAGTTTGATTGATTGATTGATTGATTGATTCACTGAACACGATAACAGGCTGCTTCGCTTTTCCCTAACAGAATCCAATTTCTGCTTCCTACTTCCTGTCCTCCATACTGTTAACCTCTCCACACACAGTTAGTGGGATCCGGAAAGACTATTCCCACCCTCTCACCAAAAACAAAAAAACAAAAACCCTGTCAAATTAAAAGCCCGCTCACTCACTAACTCGTGACATATTCATTAATCAGGATTGGATATATACGGGCGGTTTGATCTTTTGACCAGAGGTGAGTGTCAACTCTGAGGCAGATTCACTAGTTCCATTTCCTTATTACGCTGAGGCACTGCATTTCCAGCAATTAAACTGCCAGTGACTGTCAGTCAGTGAAATGAATGACGCTCACTGTTACACGTTGTCTGTTGCAGAGTGCTGAGAGGGTACTGTTCTGCCGTAGCATTGGCATTGCAGAGCCCAACGCTGGTAATATTCCCTCTACGTTACCTGGATATTTACCCTTCTTACACCTATTGCCGCCAACAATCAGAGAACACAACAGGAAATCGTCTTATAGGGGTCACCTCACCTCGTACCCTATAGGATACCTTGGACCTCTCATATCCCTCTCAACAGTAACTGAGAGACAGAGACAGAGAGAGAGAAGAAAAAGACATAAGAACGCTTCCTCTGTGAAGGTCACAAATGTTAGGATATAAAGGACGATTCTTCTATAAATTTCAGTATCTCTGCCCTCTATTTCTTTTTTTTCTTTTTTATTAATGTGGACAGAAAAGCAGAGTATATTCTGTCCTTCTGAGACATTGGGTGACCTAACTTTAATAATGAATAGAATATAAACAATTTAGTATAATTTATTAATGTCTTTGTTTATTATTGTTTGTTTTATTTATTAAAATGCAGTTTTTTTTTGCAGAATTTCTTTCAGTCAACCTTTATACCCCAGTATGGTTAATTGAACTGTTAAAACTGTTAAATTTTTTTTCATACCAAAAGATTTTGCTACGAGAGAGAGAGAGAGAGGAACGGGGAAACCAGACATTGGTCATTTGAACTCATCCAGCAACTCATCCGCTATGGCAACAGAGCTGGCCCGGGGGTAAAAAGAGACCCAGGAAAATAATCAATTCGCCAACAGTGATGTGATGTCACTGTGATGATTTGGGAAACGGGTGAACAGCCTTCCCGGATTGATAATAAAGCGGACCAGCTCCTCTTTACGCAGGGGTTTCCGTGTGTGTAGAACAAAGCACCCCTGTGGGCGGTAACCGGTTGGGCATTGTCCTCAGACATACATCGGGACATTTCACCAGCATGAAACCTGTGTTGCCTAAACTGTATGGATGGCCTGCTCAGTGCCCTGAAACCACCAGGTATTGAATGCTGCCTCATGATGAAGTGGAAAAGACTAGCTTTGTTGTCATGTTTCACCTTCACCTTTTCTGTTGGTCCGTCGCGTTTTTCAGTCAACCAATCATTCAATTAACATTCCACTAAACCATGTGCACCGTTTCATTCATCCTTTGTTTTCATTCGCCCCGCACTAACACTTCCTTTAATCAGTCACCGCTGTTAGTCATTGTTTATCAGTCATCTGCCCAGCACTCCCCTATATACACTAGTCTTGTTTCACCACTCATTGTCGGATTGTCTTGTGTGTTTACTACCAAGACTTTCAAAAGTTTCCAAGTCAGTAATAGTAATAGTAATAGTAATAGTAATAGTAATAGTAATAGTAATAGTAATAGTAATAGTAATAGTAATAAATTAAACCCAGTCTGATGTCAGTCTCTCTGTGCGTGTGTAAGTGTGCGCCTGTGCGTGTGTAAGTGTGCGCCTGTGTGTGTGTAAGTGTGTACGTGTGCGCCTGTGTGTGTGTAAGTGTGTACGTGTGCGCCTGTGCGTGTGTAAGTGTGCGCCTGTGTGTGTGTAAGTGTGTACGTGTGCGCCTGTGTGTGTGTAAGTGTGTACGTGTGCGCCTGTGTGTGTGTAAGTTTGTAAGTGTGCGCCTGTGCGTGTGTAAGTGTGCGCCTGTGCGTGAACAAATGGTCTTCCCATGCTTTCCATCACACAACCGATTTTTGACACAGAAAGTGAACGGAAATGTCATCACATGGCATGCAATTAATTAGGAGAATAAAATGCCATGAATACACATTATCACATTAAATAAACAGTGTAAATGTCTCTACTTTGCACATAGTAGAGTGGCTTCCCAGGCTCAATAAATAAAAGCACTTCAACAGCCTCGAACTGTCTCAAATATCCTCCAGGGGATTGAAAAAGACTAAATAAATAATAATAAAAACACATTTTGCCATTTTATGTCTCTGGTTCGGGGGTGGGCGAGCAGTTACGTAACGGCCATTCTCTCGGCTCAGTGGAGATGGGGTTGTCCGACACTCTGTGGGATATGGCATGGGGCGAACGAGGACAAAGGCCAGGCCTTCCCTTGGATTTTATCATTCCGTCACCCTGCCCCTCCGGTGAAGAGCTTTAAATATCCAGCCGTCTTCTTCACCGGCTTGAGTTTTTTGAGTAATGTTATCGAGTACAGTTGTATTTGTAATAATTTATTTGCCTGGAAGATGCATTTCAAATGCAAGTAATTTTAGAGGACAAAGAAATGACTGACTCATCTGTTACAAAATAGCTTCCTGCTATTCCTGCCGGGTATACATAGATTATAGAATTTACCTGGTGTAGACCCAAAGTCCTTTGGGTCGATTTTATCAGTAACTAGTTAAGTCCATTGGGTCGATTTTATCAGCAACTAGTTAAATCCTTTGGGTCAATTTTATCTGTGACTCATAAAGTCCTTCTTTTCAATTTTCGAAATGTTCCAAATGAAGAATGAAAGAGTTGATATTTTTAAATCGGGAAATTGCTTCCAGTCCCACGGCCTGAAAGCCTCGCTGAATAATTTATGACACTCTGCAACAGAAGGGGAATGTAGTCTGGCCTGAGTTAGTCCACACTGAATCAGTCTCCAGAGTCAACGTCACATTCTCTCGGTTTTTGTGCAGATTGAAATTTTAAGGCAAACTAACAGCAAACAAAGCAAAACATACAAGCAGACAAGGACATTCACCCTTCAGATCAGGACACAGTTAACGAAAGGTTCATTAGCAGGAAAAACCTTCTCAAACATTCGTACTGCATGATATGCACAATACTTTTTGCCAAAGGGCGTGGAACCAATTCTCCCGGCCAAGAACGGATCAAAAAACGATAAGAACTCAAAAAATCGAGCGACGATTGCAGCCGTTTTCCGCCGTTACGTTTTAAATATATAATTTTTGGCCCAGCATGATTGACGTTGTTACGCACTGGGCGGTGCGTAACTACCCATCCCAAAATGTCAAGTGCGTTGTCGGCGGAGGGGCTGAGATTTACCTCCGTATCAAAGTCGTTTCCAACTCCATCACTTGGGAATTGATTTTGTGTCAGGATCCGGGAACGCTAGGAACGTCACTCCCGGCAGCCACGTGCTTGCTTTGTTGCCTGGAATGTATTGGAGAGCAGCATGAATGCTGGCATTGGCAGGAACCCACCCATCCTTCAGGTGGGCTTCGCGCCGTCTCTCTGCGGCTATGTCAAACCGGGCCAATAAGAGCCAAGGATAGAGAAATAAAGGAGATATTTTGAAGCCAGGAGCAACGCACATAACCAGTGTTTAATAATGGATGTTACCTTGCAATAAGAACAGGAGCCGGTGATCTAAGTAACTCCAAACCGAGCAAACTACTCTGATTCTGTCCACTCCTGTGGTCTGTATCACTGCCTTTCCTTTGCATAAGAAAACACAATTTTTAAATTAAAATTCGGTCTATTCTTCCTTTTTAATCTGTTTCATGAGTCACTTGAATAATAAGCACTTAATGGAAAGTGGCAGTTTTTATACTGATATTATTGCCTCCTTTCACAGTAATGGTAATGTAATTCATGTGTATGAATCCTAAAACAGCATGAAACTGGCACCCCCCAGTCACAGTGTCACTGTCTGACAGCGAGCCTTATGAGTTATACAGCCTTAGAGTACAGTCGGGGCAGGGAATCTGTTCCTCCAGAGCTGCCCGTTTCGATGCCAGCTCTTAACATCTGAGTTTCACCCGGGATCATTTCCAGGCAAAATTTATTTATTAAACATTTAATAGGCAAGTTGTTACCAAAACCTAAATGCTAATTTGACACTTCCCTTTTCTTCCAGTTCTTCCTCTTCTCCTTCTGTGGAGGAGGACAGAGGTACTTCTTCCTCTTCTCCTTCTGTGGAGGAGGACAGAGGTACTTCTTCCTCTTCTCCTTCTGTGGGGGAGGACGGAGGAGGTACTTATTCCTCTTCTCCTTCTGTGGAGGAGGACGGAGGAGGTACTTCTTCCTCTTCTCCTTCTGTGGGGGAGGACGGAGGAGGTACTTATTCCTCTTCTCCTTCTGTGGGGGAGGACGGAGGAGGTACTTATTCCTCTTCTCCTTCTGTGGTGGAGGACGGAGGAGGTACTTATTCCTCTTTTCCTTCTGTGGTGGAGGACGGAGGAGGTACTTATTCCTCTTCTCCTTCTGTGGAGGAGGACAGATGTACTTATTCCTCTTCTCCTTCTGTGGTGGAGGACGGAGGAGGTACTTCCGTGCAGCTTTCCCCTTCCACCCGCTAATTTCTGTCAAGCTGAATGATAAACTGCTGCTTTGCTTTGTCGTACATTGATGACTACGTCACTCTGGCACCACTCTGGCACAGCCCTGGTACCACTCTGGCACCGCTCTGGCACCGCTCTGGCACAGCCCTGGTACCACTCTGGCACCACTCGGGCACCGCTCTGGCACAGCCCTGGTACCACTCTGGCACCACTCTGGCACAGCCCTGGTACCACTCTGGCACAGCCCTGGTACCACTCTGGCACAGCCCTGGTACCACTCTGGCACCGCTCTGGCACCACTCTGGCACCACTCTGGCATCACTCTGGCACAGCCCTGGCACAGCCCTGGTACCGCTCTGGCTTTCTATTTAAACCGACTGCGTTGTAGATCTGCCAACAAGTGCTTCTCCTTTAAATCAGCATTTAGCTGTAGCCTAGACACAGGTTGCTATATAAAAAAGAGGAGGTGTCCAGTCTTTTGCAGGACTGTCAGGTTGCCATAGTAACTATCTCCGTGTTGAATCAATGTAATGAATACGCTCCCGCATCCACTCTACAGGAACAGAAATGTTTGACCTAGTAAGGATCTCCCTTTTAAGTTCTGTTCATTTTAAAACATCACTCTCAGACGATTGGACCATTTTAAAACATCACTCTCAGACGATTGGATCGTTTTAAACCATCACTCTCAGACGATTGGACCATTTTAGACCTGACAAACAAAATGTGAAAGAACGACTTAGCATGTATGGGTGCTCATGAGGTTTCTATTACGGAAAAAGATCTCACTATTAAAGATAATTGTAAAAGAATACGCTCCTTTAGCACGAATAGAACAGAAGAACCTGCTGTGCTGTGCCCCTCTTTGTGACAGGGCACCTCCCCTCCAGAGCAATATCACATGTTCCTGTACATCTCTACGATCAGGAGCAATGAAGACAGAACTGTGGCAAAGTTTGCTGGGCCTTGCAGACACAGCAGGTCTTGTGGAAGCTCTTTTGAGAGAACATTAATCAAAGCAATCTCAGTTCCTCTCCAAGACAGTAAACACAAGGGAGGAAGAATGAAAAAAATGCACCAGTAGGAATGTATTGACAGTTGATGGTAATTGATGGGGCTTCTGAGATTAGAACTGTAGAACTGTTGAATTAAAACCTGCCTTTATAGTCTTAATTAGATTGCTGTGTCGTCTGTGTCAGGTATCCAGACACAGCAGGGCGGTCCGTGCCAAGAGAGGTTCAGAGTCATCTACTGTGCCAGCTTGTTTAAAAAAAACTTTTTTTTTTTTGTTGTAAACTAACAATCATAAAATGTTATTCAAGGGCACATAACACAGTATAAAAAGGAATCTGCCAGCAGACAGATGATTTAAGGCTTTATTCCAGTTGCATGGAAAATCGATTAGATCCAGGGTCACCTTTGCTAGAGGTTCAGGGAGAGTTCCTCCCCGTTTCTCTCCCCCATTCACACTCAGTGGCCCCCGGCCACAGAAACTTCCGCACCTTCAGAGCGTGGAGACTAGAGAGTGGGAAGTGTGGGGGTGGGGGGTTTCTCCGCCTTCGTACCATGTTCTCTCTGGGCACACAGGTCTCCTCCTCAGCAGCGCCCCTGATTAATCCCTAATGCTGGTGTTGCTGACACAGAAAACTGACCGGGGCTGCACGTCAGACGCCTGCTACAAATGAGGTTGTGTGGTACAACGGTACATACCGAACCTTCGTATTAAACTTTGGTGTGCAGGACCACAGTTTCAAGGTATGGGCTTATCTCCAATGCCCTTCTGATAGCTCCTGTTAAACACCTAATTTTACATAAACGCAGAATATCAGCAAACACATTATTTATATAGTATAAACTTGTGACCTTAAGCAGCTGTGTGGAGCCCGCTGTGCTCTGTTTGACTAATGGGGCGAACATTCCCCACTCAGAGAGCAATCTATTGGCAGATGTCCTCTGTGAGTCACAAAACCTCACCCCTCTGTCAGCTGCTCAGGTTTATTTACAACACTGAGGAGTTATCAGGCCTGGACTTAATTACCTTCTCCAACACACACACACACACACACACTGACACACTCACACACTCACACACACTGACACACACTCACACACTCACACACACTGACACTGACACTGACACACACCCACACTGACACTGACACACTGACACACACACACACACTCACACACACTGACACTGACACACACCCACACTGACACTGACACACTGACACACACACTCACACACACTGACACTGACACACTGACACACAAACACACACACACCCACACACTGACACACACAGACACTGACACACACACTGACACACACACAAACAGAAACAGACACACGCACGACACACATTCGCCTACAAACACGGATACTGACACACAGATACTGACACACACAGAAACAGACACACGCACACACAAACACAGATACTGACACACACAGAAACAGACACACGCACACACACACACACACACACACACACTGATACTGATACACACATACTGACACACACAGAAACAGACACATGCACAGAATCTCAGTTTATCAAGGACTTTCGATGATAGCCGTTTGTTGATGGTGGGATATGACACCATAATGTACAGTTTTGCCTTGTAAACTTGTCATTGCCAATAATAAATCAGCCATTTTTTATTTAAAGAAATAAAAAAATGAAAAGAGCTCAAAGCTACACCGTGGCACATAACTAAAAAAATGTTGCGCGAGAGCAACACAACCTCGAAGCCAAGATCAGATAGAGGTAGTCACTTCTGTCAAGGACGTCCAGGACAAGGAACCAGTGGTGGCCTCATTCGACCGCTCTCCTCGTCCTCCTCCCACCCTAAGTCTCTGCCTGGGGCTTCTAATGCCTCCGCAGAGGTCACCAGAGGTCGGCCGTGATATGTGGAGGCCGTCGAGGACGAGGACACGGGCCTGAACATCCGAAAAAGCAGCTTCTGCCTTCTATTATTGTGCCACTTACCTGAGCGCCGGGGTCCCTCGCATTGGTGACACCTGGTCTGACCCCACAGGTGCTGTGGCAGAAAAAGCGAGACTGGTGGCCGCATGGAGAGCCAGTCCGGTAGGGCTATCCACAGAATCAAGTGGTGAGTTGAACCCACAAGGCCCAAAAGTACAAAAAAGTGCTTTCTCTTCATGAAGCTGGCGCACGGGCAGCATAATGACGGATCAGACTGGCGTGTGCTCACTTTGTCCAGGTCGTTGACCTTTTAGGATGGCAGACAAAGTTCAAATTGAAGCAGGCGACCCCCTTTCTCTGCCGTGGACTGGTTATTGAGTCAGCCCACGGACAGTAGCGTCAGAGGGAGAGTCGGAATCTCGGTGCACTCCATCCCCGCTGTGTCCAGTCAAACACCGCTTGTCTTTGCTATTGTCTGGCTTGGTCCCTGACAGCAGCGGCCTTCAGCTTTTAGCGGCCATGGCTAAAGCTGCCTTTAGCGTACTTATGTGGAAATAAAAGACATCCACACCGTGGTGGGGGGGCGGGGTTATACCATTTTAAATTCCCAAGACTAATAAACGGTTCTTCATTATTACAAAAGTTTCACATCAGATTGAAATTAACAGTGGAGGGCCCGTCACAAGGCCGGATGCAGTGGTTTGGGGAACTGAGGCAGGTCCACAATACTGATGCATAGATCTACAGTGCCATCTGGTGGCTAGAAATTGATTGAGCGTTAGAACTGTTTGGCGACGACCGGGCAATCTGGGTTTAATTAATTTCTCAGCAATCAATGTCGGCAACAGGTGAGTTTGCGATCATCTTCTCCTTAGGGTTGAACTAATTCCTGATTTAAAATAATCACATTCACAACCACCACCAAATATTTGGTAAACCTTGCATGAATTCCACTGACCTCCTTTAGTCTGGCAGGAACTTCGCCGTCCTCTGCTTTCAAAGTTTGCTGGTGTGTTTTTTTTAAAGCCGGTTTCATTTGGAACCGAGCTGCCTTTAAAACGGTTCGGTATCACATTTCAAACCACCAATTAAAACGGCTCTACTTCTCATGCGTCACGATTCCAAACACACCGTTCCAAAAATACAAGAGACCGCGCTCGTGTGCTACGTGAAACTATTCACTCTACATGTGGAAACAACGTGAAGTAAAAACGGTTACAAAAGCAAACAGATTATTTATTATACAATATTTATATTTTTCATTTACGAGACTAGCATTTAAACAAAAAATGATGCTGTCAATCTCTTGATTATCTTCAGGTAGGATTCCTCTATAAAGACGAACATACATTTAATCCCAGAATTCTGAGTGGGTAGATGCAGATTATAAACACCAAACACTATTAAGATTAAAATAAACGTGTTGGGTCATTAACAATCACTCTGCCTACTAGCCCGTGACTACCGAAACGCAGTAAACGTGGTACCGAACAGAAACAAGGTGCCTGTCATTCAGTTGTCATGGTTGGTGGTGATTTGTTACGCTTTATCATTGGAAACAGCTGTCCACACAGGTATGGTCTTCCGAACATTCTGAAGGCGGAGCTGAGGTAATGGGATAAAAGTCTTCAGCGCCAATGGAACCGAACTTGGCCCCGAGGGTGCTGTTGTATTGCAGTTCAGTCAATCCGATAAGAATTTCCTCTGGAGTACCGCTGACACCATACGGGCTGGAGAAGAGAATTGCTGTCTCTTAAAATCAGGGAAGCTGCCCTCAAATTCTTTTACACAGAACGCCCAGTTTTCTAGCAGTTGGAATAGTGACATTTATGAGAGCATCAGAGATAGTTTGGCACGCCGGGGGAATTTAAGAGCTGTCCTTGTAGCCGTCACTCCCCCCAGAAACGTAACTTAAGCTGAAACGCTTTCCCACTGTCGTACATGACGGTTATGACCTGCTTAGAGTCCTCACGAGTTTCACGTTGAGATGCTCAGTTGCATCACATGGAAATCCAAGATCTCACAGTCTGGTCTCATGAGTGATATTTCTCTCCCTTTGTTTTGTATGAAAAGTAAAATTTCTCCCTGCACCCGCCCCTAATTGGTAAGTGACAGGTGCGAGGGATTAAACCCCGATTACCCAAGTTAAGGGCACATTTGCTCATGGATTTGGGCGGGGACACAGTCCTTCCCCGTTTGCCCACTGGCCCACTACACATATTCGGCTCACAGGCCTTGAGTTTGACATCCCCTTGACAGTCTGGAGTGTTGGACAACTTTATAACATGTTGATAAGTACTGTTGGCCTCAGCAACAACGCAAAAAAGACTGAGCACATGTCAAGTAGGCTAATATTAATATGGTTTATTTCTTTCGTAATAATTACATGAATTGTATGATACAGTTTAGACGATGAAGACAGTAATCTCTAGAAATGATAAAGAGCGTGACTTAAGCGAAACGTCCGTCCACCGTTGGCTACCTGTCAGGGTGGAGCCATTTTAAAGCTTCCTGCACACAGATGTGCAATGTTTACTGCATGCAAACAGCCCGCACAGCTGTGTTTGCTCTGGCTTGGCGTTCGTGCGGACACCTGCGGCCCGGAGTCCGCTCTCCGCAGACAGCTGTGCGACGGCGCTGCGTGGGACCTCGGCGTCGCGCGACGCCTGTCTGCCCATTCTCACGTAGCTCTGGCAGTCCAGCGTCTTTAAAGCGACTGACGGGCAGCCTCAGGTGTCGCCGTCCCAGCCCTCAGCCCACGGCCTTCAGCTAAAGGTCACAGAATCTGCCGGCGGTATCGAGTGGCGGCGGCTTTAGTTGACAGCTGTTTCTTGGCAACCCAGGGACTCACAAGTGGACATCTGAATTTAGTCTCGAGTCAAGTGGCATCGGATGACTGAGCGTCCGTTTAGATATCGGGTTTCACACCGTCGATAAACAACTGGAAAATGCAAAAAGGTTTCGAGGTTCTCGATATTCATAGTCTTCGTTTTGAGACGTTCATTTCCAAAAGAGTTTGTGGGAATCGGTTCTGCAAAGTCAAGTTTGGACAAATACCTTTAATGAAGCTTATCTTACATTACATCTGTCCTGAGAACAGTTTTATATTCCATCTTCACAAAGAGGACCAGTTCCCATACATCTGTCTAGGCTGGCTGTATAAAAATGCTATTTCAATTCCAGGGAGAGATAATAAAAGATCATCAGCATTGTTGTTAAGACATGTGCCCGGTGAGCTGGTCCCAGCTATAGGTAAGTGGAGAGAAATTTGTCTGGCATCAGCTATGAGCTCTGCTTGCCAATAGCCACAGGGAACCACTTTAAACTCTCCACTGTGTGCTATTAACTGTGATCCCTCAAACAATCTTTGATTTAATTCAATTTCCCAGAATAGTGTTTATTTTAACCATGTAAATGTATTTTTGTGTGGTTGTTATGATTATGCACGAGGATTATACGTCATGGGAAAGCAGGAGTAAGAGTTAATTCATGTGAGATTTAATAAGTGTGGAGTTTTTCAATCCAGCTGCACCACTCAGGTTAATTGACATAACAGCCTTTTGTCATTTTTGTGATAATAAGTACAGCATCTTATTGTATTTAATTTGCATGACAAGATTAATGCCGGGGAAAATTGAAAATTGACTCTCTCGTGTACAATATGTGTGTACAATATGTGTTGCCAACTCAAGCGGACAAAGTTACACATTTTTTGTCTGGCATCAGTACCTCTCTTTCGTAGGGTGCGAGCATTTTCAAAGCGGTGTCCCAAAACACACACCTCTCTGACGAAGACCAGGAAAAGCAGCGGGACACACACTGACCCTGGACAGGACAGAAAGGCACATTTAAAGCGATTGGCGAGAAACCCTGCGCGTCTGACCCTCGTGCGGTGATTCAAAGATAAGCAAGTGAGATAATGAAGAACTTAGAGAAATGACAGTGCGTGCCCGCCCCCGCCAGCTGGTCTCCGCCACGCCCAGTAGTAGGGCATGACGGGCAGATAGTGATACAGAGCCAGAGTGTTGATTCTGAAACCTTTGCCTGTTACCTGTGCTCAGGAGTTCTGTTCCGGAAAATTCTCCCATGCTGAATATTATAGGGTATTTTTTAAATGTCTCATAGTAAAAAGTTAGGTGTGAGGTACGTTCCAAACGCTTTCCACAGCTTTGGCGTCGACGCCTTGGCGATCAGCACGTCCCGTCAGAGATTGTTTAGGTTATAGCCTATTGATTCCATTACCTGCGCTCTCCACGTGCACCCAGGCCCACACGTTGAGCACGGATCTTAGCGCACACTGTGTACAGGGGTCTTGTGAGTTCTTCGGGGATGATCTGTAAGGAGGCTCTTGGTTCTGAATCGGTGTGGTTGTGCGCGCTTGTGATTAACTCCGTGTCTCCGTGTCCGATTTCCGCTGCATCCTCTAGACTCCAGAGAAACTCCCACCGGGTAAAAACAACACTATTGTCCTTTTTTTTTTTAAACACATCGCATTAATCATTCTTAACAATTTCAAAATTTCAAAAATGTAAAATTTAATGGGTATATTGTATATTGCTTAAGATGGCCAAAGAGTAGGCATCTCATTTTAACATGTCTCTACCGATGCTGTGAGTATCGCCTCCTTGTAAATGTTGTTTATCCTCATGGCGGTGTAGCCAACACACAGAAACCAAGTACAGTGTGAAGCAGGCCAACAGGCCATACTGAAAGGCCATCGTGGAGAATAGGGCAAACAGAAGGGTGTACAGGAACGCTCTTGATATACGATCGGAGGAGAATAACCCTCTCCACCACCACACATAGTCACTGGGAGTGGATCCAGCTCTCTCAAGGGGGAAGTTTGTGACAGTAGTGGGGTCTCGCGTTACCTCCAGCGCCAATTTAGCCTCCTGCGGCGGAGCGCCCTCTGACTCGAACCCACTGTCCGCACCACGGGGCTGATTCGACAGCAGCCAGGAGGTGGGCCGCGTCTTCTCAAGGCTCAGGGAGGCCCTCCGGTTGACGCTCCCCGGCTGGTCTCTGTCGTTCTCGCCCGTGGTCTGGTCGGTACTTAGCTCCTCGAGCCTCCAACGCTCCATGCAGATGTTGTCTTCTCCCGCTCCCTCTATGAGACTTTCGATGTGTGCCCTGCCTCGTCCTTCGCCACAGTCTTCCGTCCCTTCTCCGAAAACCACCTGTCCGTCTCTCCGGCCTCCAGCTTTGTCCTCGCGAAACCCTTCTTCTCCCTGGTGAAGATCGATCTCTTTTTCTCTGAATAGACTTTCCCCATTTACAGTATCCCTTTCCCAGGCCGCCTCGCCCTCCCCGTCGAGATCTTCCTTCCTCGTCGATACTTCTTCCTGATCTCCGTCGTGGGGTATTTCTTTAAACGTGCATTTGTCTTTCTCAATATCTTGCTCCTCCAATGCTGCCCCCTTTGTTCCTGTATCGAGACCCTCCTTTCCTCCCTGCGGCTTGTCAATATTTTTGGTTTTTTCCCTGAATGTCTCTGGTAGGGTTAGGGTTGCGGCGCTGCGAACCTCAGCCGTGACATCACATCCTGTCGGAGAGATTGCATCCTGTCCATTGGCAGCCGCAGTCTCATGGGTTACCGTACGCACGGTCTGTCTATCGGCGTCTCTCTCCCCGGGGCTTGTTGCATTCTCGACGGCCAGAGCTGTGAAGTAGCCCTTTATCTGGCTGCCCTCGTATCCTGCTGGACGTCCGGCCCGTGGGTCTGCTCCTGCTCCCCCGGGACTCTGGGTGACGGTTGCTGAAGTACTGAGCACCTCTTGGATTCTCCCGCGATGAGTCAGAGGCTCGCTGGGCGCCTTCATTTCTGCGCCCGGCAGGTGGTCTGGTGCAGGCTCCCGGATCTCCTCTGGACTCCTAAGCCCGACCACAGAAGCCACAAAGGGAGAGCTGAAAGGAGTCTGGATCATAGAAGCTTCCGTTGAAAAACCACCAAGGGCCACCCTGTCGGGCTGACTCTTGCTTGCCCTGTCACCGACAGCCCCGTCTTCTGCCTCCTCTTCTGAAGCGCTCTCTTCCCGCCCACGGACCTCCGGGTGGTTCCCTGTGCAAGTCTCAGATTCAAGGTGGTGTCTATAATGTGGGGAGAGGGTTTCCTCCGTGCAGTTATCGGAGTTGCTGTTCTGACCCCTCTCATTCTCACCATGGAAGCGGACATCTGAGTGGCTGTTCTGATCCCTCTCGTTATCACCTTGGAAGCGGACATCTGAGTACTGCCAGGGTCCAGACTCCAAGCCGATTTCAGGCATTAATTGGCCGCTGACCCCCGAAGATACTTTGCCCACCCCATGCACTGTGTTGCTTGTCCAAACCTCAACATTACGTAGATCCTCCCTGGAGTCACTGAGCCCTGCTGTGAAAGGCTTGTCTGCTGGAGGTCCGTTCATCTGGTTTCTGTTCCACGATACCGGAAGGCTAAAGACGGCGCTCCCCAGTGGAGCCGACGCCCCTGGCCCTTCCACGTCCCGGAGCTCCCTCTCCTTGGTCAGAGGGTCCATGGGCGGTACCTCTGCTTCTCTCTGGGGGGTGTGGTCACGCCCCCTCGCCAGACGGGACACCCTGCGTCTGCTTCTGCGGACGGTGAGCCAGCTGCCACAGCTGTCGTCCACCTGCCAATTGTGGGAAGACACGGGAATACATGTCGTAAGGGTGGAACTTTTAACACATGCAATAGAATTTGATGCGTTACATACTACTTTAAAAGAATACTTTTTCTTCTTTGGTGGGAAATTGTCCCACTATAGAAAGGCAGAGCTAATTTCTTAAGACAGCGGTGGCTTTAGGCGAAGTCCCTCCCGCCATTTATATCAGCCGTTCCGATGTCTGAGTCAGTCGAAAACTGATAGCAACGACCAGTTTCATCAGTCATCACCTGTGCCTGTGTTCTCGTCTCACATACTTAAAGGGGCAAACACAGCTATCATGCACTTTCAGTCCCTAGGCACCTCATCAGAATATCACGCTCCTCTGTTACTGCGTGCAGCCATGAACCTCAACTTACCCCCGCTGGTTTTGACCTTTGGAGCTTTCGGACTAATGCATATCTCACCTCATTCAATCCTTGCTATCTGATAACATTGAGCTCTCAAATCTCTGCCGGTCAGCTACTGGGTAAACCAGGCAAACGAACAAAAGAAAACCAATAGAAACGTTCAACCAATCTTATGTGTATAGTTTGTGTGTGTAGTGATGTATCTGCGTGGTGTGTGTGTGCGTGCGTGGTGTGTGTCTGCGACCTCACCGATGCTTTTTGACGGGCATCTTCATGTAGCAGTTCCGACCGTGTGTCTTGATTTTTGACATCTGCTCCTCGTCCGTCTTCATCTGGAAAATAAATCATCTCATGGTTATGTCAAAACAGTAAGGTGACCGAGAGAGGTGTAACTCAGGGCTTACCTTTAGTGTACTGAGAGAGGTGTAACTCAGGGCTTACCTTTAGTTTACTGAGAGAGGAGTAACTCAGGGCTTACCTTTAGTTTACTGAGAGA
>JAOYSI010001640.1:7449-21544 GCA_025775065.1 Hiodon alosoides | reverse complement strand
CCGGTTGCATTGATAACAACAGCAGCAGTGCCTGAAGAGGAGAAGGCGAGACAACGTGTGCATCCCCCGACTGCCAGCGGAGGAATATTCTAGTTGTTTATTCTTCGGCTTGTTGTTCGTTTTTCTATCTTATGATTAAACCCACGTCTCGCGCATGAACTGTCCGCGAGAGAAAGTCGCCACGATTCATATTTAACCGGCGCGCTTGTTTTCACCGAGGAGGTCGTTTTGAATTTTGGTAAGTTTGCACTTCGGTGCGAGCCCCTTTCCCGACTTTCACTTTTCTCGTTGTCGATACGTCGCTTGCTAACAAACTTCACTTGTTCGTTTGGTTTATATTCAGTGAGAACAATTACAGTTATGTATACATCTCTAATTCACAGTATTTGAACTGTATTACAGGGTCGACTGTATGTTTAGTTATTGGCTGTGTTGGAGGTTGACTTGGTAAGTTCTAGCGAATGTGTTCCTCTTCAATGCGATTTTCTAATGAAGACGAGCCAGTTAGGTTGCTAAGTCAACTATCTACTTCAGACAGCCGCGGATGCAAGGTCCGGGTCTTCTTTCTGGAAGATATCTTTAAAATAACCACATGATAATAGTTTGTTTCCCTCATGTACTGTAATATCTATTTCAGCAAAGGTCCCATTCTAGATTTCCCAAAGCACCAATTTTATGTCGCTAAGCACTAGTAATGCACTATTAACACTCGAGTTGGGCATTTCCCCGACAAGTTTCTAAGTCTGTTCAAGAGAGTTAGACCCAGCCACATACATGCGATCTTCAACGTTTAAACAAAGTGAAAAGAAATCTTAACACGACCAGTGACCATACAACCGAATTCGAGTAACATCACTCCTTGTTAACAAAGGCGGAGTTCGCTCTATTTGAAATTTCTGTCATCAGCGACATGGTAACAACCACGTTTTTCTACAGATGTAATAGGCTCAAGTTCTAGTGATACGAGTATAGCTATGAATGGTACCACCACCGTAAAACTTCCGTAAGTTCGTTGAAAGCGTTTTGGGTCTATGAGGCGATGAGTGTCTGGCGGATATCTTATGGCTTTAACCACTTAGCCTACTGTTTTAAATTGGAATTGTACAATTAATTCTTCTTAGGGGATTTGGCGAAGTTTTCAGAAATGCACATTTTTAAATATCGTGACTGTTGACTGGTGAGGCGTGTATAAACTATTATACAATGGAAAATAAATGGCTCAAGATTAAAAATATAGAACGAATAGAATGGTACCTATGTGCTGGTACCCGTATCCCGCGTAAGGTTGTATCAAAATATGGAATGATCACATTTAACACTGAAATCGGGTATGTTTGATATAATAATGATGTAATTACGTTTGACACTTATCAATTCAGACAGGTTTTTGTAGTAATTAGCATGAAATAATCATATCCGGTTTTTTTATAGGGCTTGATTTTTTTTTATTCGAAGATGATTGTTGATACAACCCAGGTCATTCTATTTTAAATTATGAATTTGGTTATAATAATAATAATAATAATAATAATAATATTGATTTTCTGCTGTGGAAAAGAAGTCAGCAAATTAACTAAATTGAACTGGCTTAATTGGCTCATACGTCTAGTGAAGTTTCCTGGGCTGATCTTGCAGCGCTCCAGGACATGTGATGGGTTGACACCTGGTATGGTGCCGGGGTTAAATCTTGGTACTTGCATATTTCTATTTTTGTACCTGATTGGTTGACAGCGTTTAAATAACATCTCACTTCTGCGCTGGAGTTTAAGGGCTTAAACCCCGAGCTGCCAAGTTTTGCAAGTTTGATCAGTCCCCGAATTTACTCCTTTTTTAGCTCAGGCGGAACTTGCCATTGTTGTTTTCAAACTAAAATCTCCAGTCAACAAATTTTAGAATAAAGCACGCGTCAATCCATAATTTTGCTTTGACACAGAAAGATTTTCAAATATGGACTTTTATTATTGTTATAACCGTTCCCTGAAAATATACTTTTTTTTTAAAATGAGACATGCAGTTTTCAGTTTCATTAGGTTTTTTTCTCGAGCAAATTCTATTTTGAGCTTTTTGTCAATGAGAGGTCAAAACACCCGCTAGTTTAATGTTGCGGCACAAAATATTTCCACACCCGGTCTGTTCTTTCCCCCGATTGTGTTTATAAAGGAGTGTAATGAAAAGCGTGTGACAGCCAATCCTGCAAATTAATGGTCAGGTCTGTTCCATTCGAGGGGACCATGTGTTGTTCTGTATCTCATTGAAGTTCCTTTGTTTGACTTAAGCCCCGCTTCGTTTCAAAGTAACCGATGATGTTCACCACTATCCCTGGACACATAACTTACTCAATTGTATCCAGTTAATTCCAGATTCCCCTTTTTCTTTATTTAATTGCAGACATCCAAGATTATATATGATTATATTATTATATTTGATAAATATGAATAAATAACTGCTAATCTGCCTGACCACGTACATCTCCAAGTGTCTTGGAGACTGAAAAACAGCCCCAGTTCTCTCATTGTTGCATTCGCCGAGACACCGCTGCCCGTTCTTCAATGCGTTGGCTTTCCAGCGCAGAACAAAACGCAGCGCCGAACTTAATAGCCATTAAAGTCGAAACCTTTCTTTTTAATTTCCACTGTGAACTTCATAGATATGTTTCCATGCCAACCTGCACAATCAACAGTTTTATATATCTTGTTTGTTGTTTCCATTCTCTCCCGCGAGAATGTAATTTGTGTTGACAGTTGTGGTTTATAATGGCACTTTTTGTACTGTGTGAAAGCGTTTGTTTACCCGATCGTATGCTGTTAGCTGTCAGGCTAGGGACAGACAGACTTCTTTTGATAAAAGACTGAAGCACTTGTCTAACAGGTTCCTTCACCGTAATTATCCACATTAGCACCGCGGATTTTGCTACGTGCTCCAGTTGCTTTGCTCAGATACTCTGACTTTAAGATACGCACCAGGTCCCTTTTTTAGACTTGAAGACATGACATAACATAAAATCTTAGACTTGGAGGACCCCCTCCCCCCCTTCCTGGAATCATCTCAGAGGTTTGGTATTGTGGTTGACGTCAGTGGATATGACCGTAGATTAAATGTGCCCAAGGTTTAAAATATTATTATGCACCGAACAAGAATTAATAATTTCGGGTGGACTGAACGTCCGATCTGTTGACTAGGTTGTGTGCATGATGTCTAGTATTTTGTTGGTATAACGTCCCTTAAAATTATTAAATTTTATTAGGTATTTATTTTTTAAGTATGTGATTTGTTAAAACTTTTGACCATCATGTTTATTTAAAAAAGAAAAGAAAAATCTGGTAGTGTATAGATTTTGGATTACTTGCATACGTGATTAGATAAAGGGCTGCTTCGTGGTAAATTGATACCGGATTTAAACATTGTTATGTTGGATAATTAATAAAAGAAGGATTGTTTCTATATTAAACCTAATATGTGTTTATCACTGGAATTTATGGTTATTAAAAAACAAAATTTCGAAGAACTTTATTCATATATCTCACTGGTAATAACTGAAACATGCTTTTTGCTAATCAAAACTTGACAAGCCACTAGTCAAATTTAATAAAATTGTATTTAATAGTGTTTTGTAAGGATCTTATTTCTCACTACTAAGAAAAACGCTGTTAAATACAGTCACGTAAAGTGTGATTAGCGGGTTGCCAAAGTTTTGATTTGGGTATTTCAGCAGATATACCATATATACATCATGTATGTATCTGCCATTTTCGTTTCAGCGTAAATAGAAAATTGTCATAACCACTTAAAGGACTGTTGTTTAAAACATAACCAACTTTGATACCGTGACATAATGAGAACATTCAAGGCATATGTGGAACCCAGGACATCGAGAACATCTACTTTATCCCAAAGCTCAAGTCAGGGTTAACATCATAACGGGCTTTGCTATGGAATTATGTACATTCTAAAGCTATAATAAAGATATATATATATATATACACACACACACAGATATTATCCCTACGGTGCTTTTCAGCGTTCCTAAGTTAACATGTTTGTATATTTGGTTGTTTCAGATACCGTCATGTCTGTAATATTGCGGATTATGCCCGTGTAAGACAGTGGATTTTCAGCTGAAATAATAACTTAATGAGATTTTAGGGGACTAATAATTCTCTTTTCTCTTACATTATCTATATACTTAGCTTTTTTTTTTTATCCTCTGTTCTACTTCATCTTTAATTTCCCTGGCACTGCAAAATCGGGCGGACCTATTTAAATAGAAACGGGCGCATTTGAAAGACGGGAGGGATCCTATTGTTGTCTATTGAAATCCAGTCCCTGTGTTTAACATACACTTACACATTACTTTTAAGGTGTTTGTCTAATGAGATTGTGACACCACTAAGACTGAAATGAAATGCCCTGAGGTTGCAGCCGGTGGGGCTGCTAAGAACCTTGAGCTCTTCAAGGCTGGAAAGATCTCGCTCAGCCACTAAATGTTAATCCTGGCACAAAATTGAGATTTCTTACCACCACAATGGCTGTGCACCCGGCGAGACATTAAAACCAAGCAAGCACATGTCGGCCTCATGAAGAGGTCAAACCATTCCAATACAGAAATGTAAAAAATGTCGTTTAAACATTTTTAAAAACTGTTTTTTAAAATGTATTTCCCCCCCCCACCCCTTTTTTCTTCAGTGTCAATTTGCAGTGCGAGCTGGAACATTTTGTCCTGTTATAAAACCTCATTGGTAACTTTAAACAAGACATGTTCAACCAAATTGACTCCGAAGACGGCTCCCGGTTTTTAAAGGAATGGCTTTTAAAGGATTGTGTGACAGAGCACGGCAGATCGCTTGGTTTCATTATCATTGTCCTCTTTAAACGTTAATTGGGTCTTTATGGTATTTACCGGTTTGGGTCACATGCCGTTTATTTAGAGCTGAATGTCATTAGGGGCCACTGTGGAAAATTCTATGAAATGTTTTAATTTATATTTATAGAAATGTGGTTGGCTAGATTTTATGTCATGTCATTCATCCTAATAATGTCCGTAATTAGACAGTGAGTGGCAGTATCTTTATACGATTGTTCTAATTTAGAAAGAAATGTATGTCTTAATTCAAACGTGCTATCTCAATGTTTTTATACTCCACATAATTCTGATCTTTTAATCTAGAAGCGGAGTAGAGAAACTGCTTACCTTGTTAGATATGGTAATTAAGTGGTGGCTTTAATTAAAATTAAAATCAGAAACCTCGTAAAGCATTGCAGTGGAAGTTCCCATTCAAAGGAGCTGCAACTTCATTAATTTCATTTAAGATTAGCCTTATGTTAGTATATAGCAATATTTAAATATACAATGTTCACGTCCTTCTTACTTGGGTTTTATTTCAGTGTCTGCCAGGTATATGGAGGTTTTACAATATGAGCACAAGAAAAGGGGGTCTAAATCATATCGATGTACACTAAGTCGCTAAGCCAATTTATATTAAATTATTATTATATTACTATTATTAGTGCCATACATAACAGCTGTTGAGTGGACACATCTGGAATTGTTCCAGACAACATGACCATTCCGCTATCTTACAGGGCCTCAGTGACCCCCAAAGACCTCCCTCCTAAATCAGCTTGTGTCTCCATGTTTATTCCCCAACGATATTATAGCTGTATTGTGGTTCTGTAGCAGTTACAGACGGCTCACGGGTTCTGTAGCAGTTTGCCACCTGGGAGTTCAAACGGCAAGCGTCTGGTCACAGGCCCAGATCCTTTACCACCGCGGCACCCGTTGCACTGGGAACCTTCGCTTGAGAGAAGCAGGAGCGCTCAATCTCGAGGCTGTGTAAATCAGTGGTGTGGGCTGGGTTCAAACGGCATGTCTTGACTGATTCTCTTACATGAGGAACTACATAACAATGGAGGATGGGGGGGTCATATCATATCAAAAAATTTGATGAAGAACTTAAGTCTCGTTAAATTGTGATTTTGATAAGTTACTAGTTGTTCATTTCGCCTCATTGATAAAAGCCTAACGCACAAATTCATCATAGTCAAAGGTGTTTTGGAGATAAATTCAGATTTACAAATGATTTTGACTGGCACGACTCGGGTTCCAGAGAATGGAAACCGGCGCTTCGTTCTCTCTGCGTTCTCGCTTGTGTGTCCTATTTCAGTGGTTAAGGGCCTTTAATGTCACATGTAATAAATCACACTCCCCCCTTTTGCTTGTCCCCTCTGAGATGTCTGGGTGTTTTTTTATTTTATCTGACAATCCTGTAACTTTGGCATAGCCTGTTATGAATTTTGTTGTGAAAATGACATCAAGTAACAGGGGCAGGTGTTTCAAAGTGCAGTTGTAAAATAAATTAAGATCTCACACATTAAAATTTTCTTCTTCTTTTTTTTAAGATAAAGTTGTCACTGTAATGTTTTTTGGCAAGTTGTAGAAAGAGCAGGTACTCATTTTACTACCTTAATTAGAACTGTGTTTCAGTGCAGGCTAACCTCTGACTACCTCCTACAAAACGTGTTGGAGGGAGGAAAGGCTTGGCTCACTGATCAGTTTTTACACCCGTGGAACATTTTCTCCAACCACCGGCAGTCTGTACTTCAAATGGTTATTTTCTTCTCTCCTGACTAAATTACAAGAGGCAAGTTTTTTTGTGTGCATATAAAATGTTTGCGTTTCAGAACTTCTTGTTTCCAGTTCCGCGGTCATCTGTGAACGTTCCTTAAAGTGTCAGCACATGGACGCTGGCATTGTGCGTCTGTCGCTCTGTACTCTGGCACACTTCGGTAGTGAAAGGTGAGGTTTACAGCAGTATCACTGACTCTGTACACGGGCACACTTCGGTAGTGAAAGGTGAGGTTTACAGCAGTATCACTGACTCTGTACGCGGGCACACTTCGGTAGTGAAAGGTGAGGTTTACAGCAGTATCACTGACTCTGTACACGGGCACACTTCGGTAGTGAAAGGTGAGGTTTACAGCAGTATCACTGACTCTGTACACATCCTTGTTGTTCTTCCTCCTGCCTCAAGACTACCTGCAACAAGGGTTTTTTTGTTTTTGACAGTTATGGCCATGCCTTTAAACAGGGCCAGCGCACCTTTTAGTTTCCTCTGGATTTTGGATGATCTGAGTCAAGTGTAACTGGAAGAGGGGCTTAGAAAATGTAAAAATAAAGCAGAGGTCTGTTATAAAGTTCAGGGATTGATGGAGTTAATCACGCGGGCGAGTGTTAATGACTGATCAGAAGGCTTCAGGGAGGGTAGTACTAATGTCTCCCTAGCAGAAGTTCCACTCATGGTAAATCCCCTGGTGCAAATTTATAAAATGTAACCGGAAATGTGGCTCTTCATGGTAAAAACATTCTCAAGCTGTCGCCAGCAAGCTGCTGCACCCACTGCCTGCACCCATTGCTGCACCAGGAGCTTTCCAAAGGAACATTTGCTATGGAGATCTTAGTGCTTTCTAGGTCTTTTTTAATGGACTTTTAGTCTTTCTCATTAGAAACAGTCATTTGTAGGCTCAAACTGAAAGGTAATTTTAAATGATTCAGATTGTACTATTGGTGAAATAATCCGGTATTGTTTGCGTTGTTAAACTACTGTTTAAACCTGTTTTTTTTTTTTTTTTGTGCTTGTGTCGTCGTTTGTTCAGAAGACCAGTGCTTGGGCTAGACCTGGTTTCTGCTGAGACCGTTTGGTGGGCTGATCTCTCCAGGGCGTTCAGGAGTTTGCCGTCAGTTGGTTGTTTTGATTGCCAGCCCTTCCCTTCTGCAGTGGCATTAAGCAACAGAAGGCCTCTAATACGTTAGTTCATTAGAGGTGTGGCTTTGATGGCCGCCATTCCGGAGCATCAGTTTCACACACCTTGATGCACAGCTTAGAAAGCCATTAGTGATCGTGAGGTCTCCCTTAATGTGTCTCATTTTAGGCCTTTGTGGCGAATCAAGGACACTGGACAACACCACAACAGATGGGTGCTAGGAGATAAGGGCTGTGAACAACGGCGTTTGGCGGCGGCCAAAATCCTGCTAATCTAGTTCCGCTGATCTGCATTTCAAAGGAGACTCATTAAGCATCGAAGCCCGCGGCTCAGTGGATGGAGATCTTTCACTTGTGTCTTTCTGCTGCGTCCCTCACCATTTATCTGCCACAGAGTTAACATTTCCCTCCAAGAGTGGAGAGTAGAGAGGTTTGGGAAGGGTTTGGAACGTAACTCGGGACGTCTGGACTGTTAACTGAGGATAAATGTGTGTCGGGCATGTCAGGCAGTGAATAGACTGAGGATGGATCGCTCAGCTAACACAGATAAGGGTTGGGTTTTTTTGGCCCTGAATAAAATACTGTCGTGACTCTTCATGAACACTGGTAACCGAGGTATTTATTTAAAAGACAATGTCATTGCAGACATTTGGTTGTCTGTGTGCCTTTGCGCATACTCTACCTTCATATATATTCAGGCTTGTTTGTAGACTCCATTTAACAAGTGTGTGGTGAAAAGTATTGCCCCCCTGATCCTGGATCATGGATTTGTTTGTTATATTTACCCTCACCCGCGATGCTGAATTAAATTTAACGGATTTATTTCTTGGTTTTGTTGTTCGCTGTTGTGGAGTTAAAGATAAGCTGGTCATAACAGAAATGGACCATTGACCAAAGCATGCGTTTTCCTCAACGTCAGGAGATGACGACATGACGTAATGCAATGGAATTGTTTTTATTGTTCTGATTTTTTAAGGTGCCGGATTGCTGTTGACTGTTTTTAAAAGGACGCCGCGATATTCTTTTTTTTCTGTTTAACTTCCCTGATAACTTTATCTTCCATAGCTTACAATGTTCATGTTTTATCAGTTAACATAATAAACATTATTAAAGCAATTAAAAAGTGCCTTATCAGTGCCGTACAAGAGCACTGCCCTCCAAGGAGTTTGCCCTGTGACCTTGTGGCCACAAGTCCTGTTTCGGTTCCGGTTTAAGTGTGATTCTACAAGCAATACTTCACAGTGGTTTATGTTTTATTTAATGTATGAGGTTGCAAGCTCCGGGGGTGGATTTAATCAGGATCCAGCCTTTGTTCTGAGTTTAGCATGCTTTGAGTGGCTCATGGAGCGCGGTCCCGTCGGGTCAAGGGGTCGTCTTATTTGGCTCTTTGTTTATTCAATCTAATGAACATGCGGGCCTGGTTTATTCCTCTGGTTCTCTTACATCATGACTTTGGTTTTAAAAACGACCCATGGAAATCAGCCAGACATTTCGACATAAGAGTGCCACGCGTGGGTCGCTCCATCACATGTAGAGTGGGTAGCGTGCAGAAGACGGCCTTATTTAGCCATGTGTTGTTTTATTTAATGAGGTACTGATAACCAGTTCTGACACTACAAGAAGCTACAATTGATATTAATTTTGGATTAAAACAGTGGTGTGCTGCTTTTTAGCTAATTTAATGGCATCTCTTTTGTTTGAACTAAATTATTTCAGAAATTAACTGATTTAAAAACAATTCCTGCTTTACAGTTTTTAAAAATGTTTTATTATTGTGCTGAGTTTTGTTTTGTTTGCAGGGACACAGGGACGATATTAGATATTAGTGTAATTGCAGAATGCTCTGTAGTTGTAAACTTGTAAGTAAACATTGATTCTCGAACCCTCTACCTCAGTGATGTCGTTTCGCTCAGGCCACGCTCTTATTGGCCGAGAACCGAATTTACTCAGAACGTGTTAACGGTTGTGACAGGTTGGGAAGATCCTCGCCGTTTATACGTGGTCTGAACAAGGTCTGTAAGTGGCGGTAACATCATATGAATCCGTCCAGCACACCTCAGTCAACGCTGTTCATTTTTGTGTGTATGCAGTGTCTAGTGCTTTAAGGGGCAATTCAATTTACTGGGGTTTTTTTTCTGCTCTTTACATTCTTAGGCAAATAGTTATGAATATTTATAAGTTTAAGTCATTAGCAGTTTCCCTTAGTTTTCGGATTAATTTAGTAATCGAGTCAAAGGCAAACAGCCATTACTGCTTTTAATTATGTTGATGTTTAATGGTGTTGTTCTTGAGAAGTCGATACATGACACCAGCTGTCACATGTATGATTTAATTGGGGATGGGATGGATTATCCAACTGATCTTAAAGTGGCTGTCCCTCCCGACGACAGGGGGTGCTGCTTGGCGGTGAGCTGTGAGAATCCCTGCCCATCTACCTCCCATCCATCCCAGCCTGGGCGACCCTCTGACAGCTGTGTGGTGGCACTGTCCTGATCACGTGATCTGCTTTTGGGTTGACAGGGTTCAGTCTGGGCCTTACTGACGGAGTCGTGTGTGTGTGTGTGTGATAACGCTCCTTTCCCACAGCTGTACACCAGGACGGGTTTGGAATCACACAGCACTGGAGAGCTGAGCGGTGGCCAGCAGAGAGAGACTGTCGTGTCGTTTTAGAATGCTGACATAGATTTCATCCATCCGTGCGAGGCTTTGACTGTAACTCTGAGAGCAGAGTGTGCGCCATTGTGTTACAGTGTCACAATGTTGCTGTGTTACAGTGTTACAGCGTTGTTGTTTAAGACCTGGGGAGACTTTGAGAAAGCGAAACAATCATTCTGGCCCTCTCTAGTTCATGCATGAACCTTTGAGAGTTTGATAAAGGCGATAAAAAGGTTGAGTCTGAGGCAGGACAGCTACCGTCCGCGCCCTGCAGCACCGGGCTCCACATGTCTGCCGTGGCGGGAAAGCTACCGTCCGCGCCCTGCAGCACCGGGCTCCACATGTCTGCCGTGGCGGGACAGCTACCGTCCGTGCCCTGCAGCACCGGGCTCCACATGTCTGCCGTGGTGGGACAGCTACCGTCCGTGCCCTGCAGCACCGGGCTCCACATGTCTGCCGTGGTGGGACAGCTACCGTCCGCGCCCTGCAGCACCGGGCTCCACATGTCTGCCGTGGTGGGACAGCTACCGTCCGTGCCCTGCAGCACCGGGCTCCACGTGGCTGCCGTAATGAAATCTTCCCCGGCCCGCGGAGCCATCAGCATCTTGGTTAGGCCAGTAGCATACGAGGGCTTTTCAATCAACCAGATTCATCTGGGGGCTTAGTCCTACCGCTAGACCGTATTCTGATGAAACGGCACACAGGAGTGGGAGAAAAACGAGCATCTTCTCTCAAAGGGTTAGTCTGCTTAGACAGGCTGTTTGAATCATGCACAGTTTCAGTGGTGTGGAGCCGATGGAGTGGTGAATTGCCTTTAATCTGGAAGGGATTGGGCGACAATACTGTCAGTACAAGGGCCACGGTGTGTGCTTCACTGAAGCCATCACTTTGAATGGCAGTAGCCTCACCGGCTGTTTCTGGTTGACAAATTGACAATTGAAAGGTAACTCTAAAACCTGTGGGGCTGTAGACCACCAAGATCCGGAGCTGCCCATTCCTGATCTGGAGTGTCATACCATATACAGAAAATCCCTTAACTTGCTGCTCCTTATTTAGGCCTATTTACTGAGCTGATATTGGGTGTACTTAATGAAACTTAAGTCTTTAACTGGTAGAAAATAAGAAAAAACAAGTCAATATATTATACACAAATAAAGAAGGATAATGGTATGAAAATCAAGTATCTTCGCTAAGATGACAAAGTGCCTTTTGATATGTACACGTATATATGTATGTGTATGTGTGTATGTATTATGAATGTATTCATTATAAGAATAGTATATAAATACAGTTAGCATTATATTGCATGTGTTGGTTCATTGAGCGTTTTTTGTCGTCTTACTTGCAGGATGAAAGGTGGAATGGCAGTTGTCATAGCTATAGGCAGAGACACATTCTGAAGCCCGGAGGTGAGTAGTCTTTTAGACACAGTTTCTGTGATTTTATTAGGGTTGACCATTTCAGTGTGGGCTGGTGGCCGTCCCATTTGAGTGGGGGTGAGGCTCAATTCCTACAGCCAGTGCAGGGCCTGCTGGTTTTCACCCCTCATTTCATGATTGTCAAATCATTTGCATTGTAAATTGCAAGGTGTAAATAAGTTGTTAACTGGGAGCTAACTCCGCGTCCCTCGAGGACTGCTGTTCCCCAACCTCCCTCTCGTGTTTTTAATACGGTCAGAACACAATAAATCTCATGATTTGGTGAATATTGCTGTGAGAGTACATTTTTTATTTGGTGCTTTTAAAATGTTATCTTTGTATTTGTAGTGCCTCTGACTGGAGTTAGTACAGGCACACTGACTCGGTGCTCAATGAGTGGGAGCGGTTTATTTCTCAGTGTTAAAGTAACCCCCGTTTGCCATGACTGAAGGCACCAGAACATCTCCAGCCATTTGAGATGGCCGTGGAGACGGCCGTGTTTTGTCACTGTATACAAACCTGAAGAACCTCAGCTGAGAGAAATGCAAATCCGTGGCCAATTGGACCGGAGCCTTCTCCAACTTCGTCAATAAGGACGTTTGTTTTACAACTTTTACAGTTTCGGCCGGACTCCGCCTTTGTACTGTGTGGCTTCAATGCGAACGTGTTTTCCGCGCGCGGTCTTCCGCTCAAGCCAAAGTTGTGCACGGCGCTCCCACAGTTCTGCGTTGCTTAGTTACCATGGTCACTGAGTTCCTGGCCGCCGTTCCCTTTCTGACTTCTCACTGCTGAGTTCCCTCCTCAGTTAAACTGAGGTTTAAGTTGCGAGGCGGGACGGCTAAGCTATAGGCCCGACCCCGTATTCCGACGGTCTCCTCATCGTGAGTGCTGGCTTTCGGACGTACACCTTAAAGAGATTATTATATTAGTTTTTAATTTGTCAGGAGTCCAGTTAAATCTTCAAAGATGAACTCTTAAATCTATCTCCTCTGCAATCAGTATGGAAAAAAAAATCGAATTGCCCTAAATTCAAAGTATGAATATGCATATATAAAATCGATAGAAATTATTCATATCTTAGTGTATTGGATTTAAAAAGGGTTCCAATGGAGAGCTTGGAAATTCTATTTGAAATTAATCTGAAGTTAAATCTGCTGGTGTGTCCTCCCCCAAATGGTTCATCTGAGAGCTTTCACAGCCAAGGGGGGGGGGGGGGATCAGTACCTCCGGGATTTTTGCCCCTGGATATTATGAATGGCTAGTAATGGGTCATATCAAAGAGACAAAGAGGTCCCCATTCATGTCCCCTTCTCTGTTCCGTTTGGGTGTGGAGGAAGAATGGAAGAAATCTCTGGGAAGGCCTGTTTAATCTTTGTCCTCCATTGACCCTGGCACTGACCGAGGGGTCACCGGTCAGTCTCCTTTCAGAGTGCTCCGTGAAGGTTTTGAAGTTAAGCCTTTGGGACAAAAGTCTTAGCCATGAAAGGTTCACTTTAGCTTCGCTCCGAGGATAGGAACCTTTGATCCCGGAGTATTCGTTTTTAATTTTAGGCTAATAAAAAAAAAATGTTGTTCAAACTCTACTTCAAACTTACAATTAACAAGCTACAGTTAATATTTCTTGGGCTGTTCTTATTGCCATAAAAGCGAACTCACCACAGGGTATTTTCTTATTAGAGTCTTCATTAATCATGTTGCTTATTTTTTTAGATCTTTGAAGAGCTCCATTAAAGCAAGTGGGCACTAGTGTGTCTTGGTTTTTAAATGCAAGGATTAACTGGGCCTGATCTCTCAGTAATCACTTAACATCATTCACGTCCGTCCGCTCTGAAAATGTACATTGCACACACTCACGCGTAAGTAAAATTCTCACTAAAAACACAGTTATCCCAAAAGTGGATTAGACCGTAAGGAAAGCCATCGCGGCCCGGAGAGACGGGTAAGTGTTTTTGTAGGATGAACAATGACCGCGGAGGCCTTTGTGTTACAATGGGGGCTGTCTACTTTACATCTGGAGAGTGAAGGCTCTGTAGGGCTGTCTACTTTACATCTGGAGAGTGAAGGGTCTGTGGGGCTGTCTACTTTACATCTGGAGAGTGAAGGCTCTGTGGGGCTGTCTACTTTACATCTGGAGAGTGAAGGCTCTGTGGGGCTGTCTACTTTACATCTGGAGAGTGAAGGCTCTGTAGGGCTGTCTACTTTACATCTGGAGAGTGAAGGCTCTGTGGGGCTGTCTACTTTACATCTGGAGAGTGAAGGCTCTGT
>JAOYSI010001639.1:0-16894 GCA_025775065.1 Hiodon alosoides | reverse complement strand
ATAAAAGCATTTTGGAGAATATACTACAAGGGAAATGGGCAAAGTAGGAAAGTGTGTTTGGACCACAACTGTTGTTTACCACTGGATATGGGAATATCTCAGGATATAGTTTTCAAAGGGCAGTCTGTGTAAATCTCCTACTTTGCTGGAATCAACACTGGCTACCTTGAATTTACCTGCACTGATTTAATTTCCATTTGATTAAGCGTTTGCCAAGGAATCTGTTGCAGAAGTAATGACTGACTCAAAGAGTATGGTCAATATCAGTACAGGAATATTTTAATTTTATTTTTTATATACTGGTTTTTGCTAATTTAAAAAAAGAAAAAACTAGTCTTAAATAAATCTATTGTGTACTCAAGGTAAAAAAAAGTCAATTAGCATTCATTTGCTTTAATAACTACTAATATTTAATATTACTCAACTAAAATTTATTAAGAAAAGAATGTAGAGGTTTCCTGAAGGATTCATTAATCAGTAACAATTGTGCAGAACTGTTTTTTATTTATTTTAATTTATGAGAAAGTTCAATAAGTAGTCAAGCACAAGAATAAATGATACATTTTAAATTCTTCTTTCATGAACACAAAATTGAAAAATAAAATTGGATAAAATAAAACATTATTCCATGGTACTTTAAATAACTTTTGGCAAGACGTGGGGGAGAAAAAAAAAGTCTGATTCTTCTGAGCAGACATGGCTATGTCGCTAAGTATATGGTAAACATAAGTACTATATTGCGTCTATTCTGTCTACACCATGAGGTCATTCTAATAATTATTTTAATTTTTTAAGTTTCAAAGGTGACCTCCACTTTTTCATAAACCTTTCATTGTGGCCAAGGCATTTCAAAATATGTAATCACGCCTGCTTGATCAGATTCAGTGTAGTCCTTATTGTGACCACAACAAGACCAAGGGAATCAAGCAGGTGTAATCCAACCATGAGCCTAAATGTTTCCAAAACACTAAAACCAAACCTCTTGTCCTGTATGTAGTGAGAAGGACCTTACGACACTTTGATTTTAAACGGCATGCTTGGTTAGGGTTTTCACACTTTCAGAGGGTTTGAGCTGCTTGTTCATAATTCATACATTCACAGAGCCATAACTGTTGCTATACTATAGATACAGTTTAACAGTAGAGGTAGGGACTCTTATTGTATAGCCTAATAAAATTAGTTTTACGTTGCATTAAATTTCATGAGCTTATAATCAATACCCTTCCTTCTCCATAACCCTGCCCTAGTGTCTGCCCAGACTACGGAAATTGAATGGATACACTATATACAGGCCATGAGCTTTAAGGCAGACGGTTACATTCATGGTTTATATTACTGAATTTCTGTATTTAGCAGTAGCCTGCTTCCCTTTTTCTGTTAACAAAGGATTTTTCTGTATCCTGTGTTCAGTCAAAATGAGAGACTTATTGAATGCTTAATTGAGTTTGTAATGCATTCTCAATGTTGTTCATATTTTAATGTCAATGCTGCATTGCCCTTTGTTTTTAAAATTTTAACAGGAACAGTCAACAATGTGACAGGCTTGAAACCAAGTGGCTGTAGGGTGGTTTGGATTTCATAGTGGCCTGAACAGGTCTCTACTGTGGAAGACCACCACATGTGTAAACTACTGCAAGGCAGACGAGACTTTAACTATGAGAGGCAATGCATCCAGTTAGAATTCTCTTGGATGGTAGAACAGTAAGAGACAAATAAAGGTGACTTTTTAAAAATGTGCGCTTCTTTTCTTCCACGCATCAAGTGGATGTGTTCGGAGCAAGAGGTCTCTGTTTGAGCTACGTGCTGATTTTAGTAGTGTCATTGCAAGTATTGTTTCATGAATACAATTACGTTTCTTGCATCACTTAGGTGTGCTGTAGGTAATTCTCAGTCATTTAGATTTGTCAACAGATTTATACCAACAGCCCTGCATTTTGTTGGAAAAACTCACCATGGCCATATAGCTAGAAAACCAGCAGAGGCATTTATTACAGGAAATGCTACATGTCAAATGCATATCAATCACGCACAGAAAAGGGACAGGTCCAACTCAGAAAAATATAATGCACTGCGCTACTGCTCAACTTCCCCCTTGGGATGACGAGATCATTGCTGATGTCAGAAACTACTTCAGAAACAATAGAAGGACTCAGGACCTTTCCTCTCTGATGCAGTTTGGCACAGTCTCTTCAGTCGCCTAAGTATGGAACATCCCACCCAGAAATGTTTTATTAGCAGATGCTCAGATCACAAAGAAATACAATAAATATAGGTTAGAGTAAGTTATGAGCCCAAACTGTTGATACAGATTAAACGCAGTTTAATTTCATGGCTTTCGGTAGTGGTGTACCTGTTTGGCGTCCGAGTATTACTGGTATTTTCCTTTAAGGGTTCTATGGCTGATGGGATCCTGGGACGTCCATCTGCCCCAGACAGGCAGGATTGCTCCTCTATTTGTTTACGGGTACATGCAAGTCCTTGAATAAATAATAGCATATGTTAAATAATTGGTAACACTGAATATGTCAGTTTGATAATACAGAATTTATACCTGCCAAATTGCCTTAGGTTCACTGTGGGATAAAGGGAGGGGTGCACTATTTGGTGCTACATCTATCAGTGTCACACAGTATTATTTTTAGTTAACCCTATTTTACATTATAAATAAAACACCCTGAGAACTTATAATAAAAACCATCCACAGACAACAGGACCACAATAATAACCCAAGATCTTAACATGTTGCAGTTCGTATTTCACAAATTAATTTTTTTCACTATCCGCATACAAGCAATCATTTCCTTAGGATATCCCTAGATTTGATGTACTGCTTACTTAATTACATTATGGAGGAAATGTGCGTGAGACCTGTTTGACAGCGCGTGAGGATCCTCTTTTCCTTCATCCTCCCTCGTGATTGCAGCAATAAAGGGTCTTCCAAGGCAGGGGTTGATACCTTAACAAACAATTTTCTTTTTCAATTTTTAAGCACCAATACATAAATAATCTGACTTGTAATGTTCAAGTATTGATTTATTTTTATTAAAAAGGTGCAGTGCATCACACACATTTACCTTTAAGTGGTTTGGTCTGTTTGTGTACTGCTGAAAGGGGTCGTACTCAAGTGGATCGTAATCTTCCAAAAACACAAAACCCTGGAGAAGACATTGCATACATTTTATTAAGAGCGTTTTTTTCTTTAGCTTAGCCTTCTTTTCTGGTTCCTTGTGAAGGTATTTGTGCATTCCCCCCCCATGTCTCTTTTTGAATGTCATAAAGATTGTGTTGTTATATTTCACACCACACCCCTGAGCACACCTTGGCATTGCAGTAGTTGATGTAGCTTGTTAGTGCGGCCCTCCTCCGCTTGGCCTCTCTGAGGCAGTCACGCCAGCCATGCTCCTTGATCTTTTCCTCTATGGGCGCCCAGACGCACTTGACCCAACGCTTGTGCAGAAGAGTCTTCCTCCTCAGCTCCAGAGTCTCCATGTGACTAAGGTAGCTGTCCAGCTCCTGTTACAGCACCACACAGCCAGACGTAACATGACACGGTCAAATTGCATAACGGCTCCTGATCACACCAAGCTCGGCAAGAGAGACAGGAGGACGTCTGAAGAAATCATCATTGTCATCATCATCATGTAACGTTTCATCATCATCTTACTTATCATCATTTAACATTTCATCATTTAACATTTCATCATTTAACATTTCATCATTTAACGTTTAATCATCATTATTTAACTTATCATCATTTAACGTTTAATCATCATTTAACGTATCATCGTCATTTAAAGTAGCATAATCATTTAAAAAACATTTAAACAAACATACCTTAATAAATCCATTCTCTGTATCGAATAAGTTTTGGGTTATCGATTTTGCCTCACTGTTTTCAATTTGTAGAGTTGCCTGAAGGGATTTATACAAAGCAGTAGAAAAACAAGCAACAGATTATTTCTCCAGTGTTAGTTTTGCATTTTAAATCAAATTTGTGTCTTGGTAACAGTGTGTAGAAACGCATCCTAAATTTGAACAGCACAAGCTGTTTTTCCTCATTCACCGGGCCATTTTACTATTGAGAATGTGAACTTCGAGGGAAATGTTAGCGTATAATAATCAAGGAATATTTTATTTCATGTTAAAGAGAACAGGGCATGTCTGAGTGAGTGGGGTATGATTGGCACCTGGAGTTGTCTGAGGGAGCTGTGTGACAGCCAATCTGCGGCGGCTCGCCTCTTCCCCACACAAGCTTCGGGGCCAGGGATCCTGAGATAAGACGGTTTCCTGCTCTCCGACACAGACACCGACAGACTTTTCCAATCGTGTCCGCGTGACTGGGTCCGCAAAAAGACATGGATCACATCACTCTCTCACACATGCACACACGCACACGCACACACACAGAGTTCACGTCAAAGTAGCTCCATGAATCCCAGATGACCCTCATAAATCTCATGTCAGCCGAAACTCATTTTCAAATATAAAGTACAACGAAATTTTTATATTTAGTCGGCATGCCTCCATTTTGCCACATTATTGAAGTATTTAATATTTAATATTATTGAGAATACAGAATAACCAGTCTAGCATAATTAACACTTAGAGAGAGTCCTTTATCATTATTTGAGAGTCATTATTTGGATTTGCATAGCCCTGACCTCAGTTTTCCAGTTTTATAACTTAATACTAACTGAGAGGCAGCTCGAAAACCCACAGACACAGGAGGACCAGGATTGACTACCACTGCCACAAAGCTCTAAGTACAGCAACGCCGGGCCCATCCTAGCAGTTTCCTGCTCCGATGTCTCGAAGAGAGGATAAACTCTGACTTTGGCCCAAGCCTTTTTTATTGCCTTGCGGTGAAATAAAGCCAGAAAAGTTACCTGCCGTTTCGCAATGACCAATAATAAAACTGATTTTGATACCGGTACTGAAAGATTTTGGATCTCTCTTAATGATGAAGATATCTACTCCATAAGACATAGTACATAGTTTGTCGTTTACATACCGAGGACGTCAGAACGCTGGCGGCGACAGGTGTGTGAAAGGTAATCGATCCTGCAAAAGCTCCTTTCTTGTTTTTACTTGGCATGTCTGAAGTCGACCAAGAATTTAGAATTTGCTACTAAACACGGCTAAACTTCTAGATGCTCAAACACAATGACATTATGGAGTTTTAAAATTAATTTTGTACCCCAAAATAAAACCATATGAATCTGTTTGTGCCAATACCATAATAAAATAAAATAAAAACGATAACAGCGGTCAAGTTTAAAAAAAATAAAACATTGCAGCACGTCTGCAAACATATTGAGTAAATATCACTTGCCTGACTGCTCTCGAAGAAGCGAATAGGTCATTCACACACGGCATTGAACGCAGACTTAGCAAAGGTTAACTCGTTAGCTACCGCTCCAACTGTAAGAGAGGAAGGAACCGCCCAGAAAACGAATCGCCCCTAAACTTTCAAACTGACACTATTACTAAACGTGATCCACGAAAGTACGTCTTAACACTATTGAACAAATTCTGATTCTCAATACTCCCAGTAAGACGCGGTGACAATAAAACAGTCCAACTGAGACACGCTGTCTGTTATACTTACAGTTATTTATCCCCGTGGAGACACCCTCTTTAAAGGCATGGTGGCGCATTAGCCTTCAACTTTAAACTATTCCGTCAGCCGAAGATATGCATTCACTCTGGCGACCAACACAAGAATGAAAGCTGGAATGTGTCCAGTCTTCTTCAGTTCCTGCGACAAAGCGTGGATTTGTTGCTATGGGGATGTCACATAAATTTACAACTGACTGGAATTTTTTTGGACGGATAATCTAGACATTGTATAGCCTGTGTATTTTGTCTAAATTCACCATTGGGTGGGACTAATATTGAGTTTCCACGGACCAAGGTAAACGGAAAAACAATTCGTATATAGCTTTATTTTTAAAGACAGTAATTTAGTGTAATAAAAATAAAATAGCAGGTAGCAGCGTATAGCGAGTGCTGAGCAATATCATCCGGTTTGCTACTGTTAGTGCTTTATCTTGTTCTTTTTATTATTATTTACAGTATACCACAAAGATGAACCAGATGCAAAATTTGATAAACGATTGCCTTATCGATACAAAACACGTAGAACGTGCTGCAATCATAAATGCAAAAAACGCTACCGTAATTGCAGCGTCCCCGAAGTTTGATGTAAGTATTGGTGGTTACGCTTAAGCAAACAAATCGCTAGCAATCTATAATCACTGAAAGATACGTAAATAAGAGAATAGCTAGTTCTAGATTACATTTTGATGAATATAACGCCTAGGCATATGTCTTCATAATGGTCCCATGAAGGTGCTGCAATTTTCACAAACAACATTTATAAAGGTTCAAGCAAATTTAATAAGGACATTAGAATTTTCTTTAGCTTAACATATCTCAAGCTAAATACTGAATGTTCCCTTTCTAAAGCGGTTCTTTAATCGTTATTCTACCGACGCCATTTTTCAGATTCAGATGCCTCAAGCCCAAATCATCTTAGACTGCTTCAAGCATACAAACTTGACCAGAGAGAAAGGGTTCTACTTCCAGGACAAGACCTACACATGTGTCAGAGCTGATAGGAATTCAATATACTTAAAATCTGCAAGTGTTTTTCAGTAGATGTGTCGGTTTTGGATTGCACATTTAGACGAGTTAAACGATTACATTAACAAACGTTGTTTGCTCTGTTTCTCATTAGAATGGGCATGGTTTTATAATAGTGAAGACGGCAGTCCACGTACTGGCTGCCACTTACAATGAACACATGTTTCCCAGTGTGTGTGTGGAAGCAGTGGAGAAACTGGGTAAGGTGGAGAGAAGTCACTCATTCTTGTCCAAGAAAACACTTAATGCATCCATGATTTGGCAGTTATTTTAACATCAGTACCACCTAACTGTCAGTTTTAATTTAACTTTAAGTTTTTACTGAATTTATTGGTAATATATATTATTATTATTCTATTTTTTTTTTACCAGCTGACTATCTAAGAGAAAAAGGAAAATGAAGAAAGACAATTCAGGACTGCAGGAAGAAAGAAAAGAGTCAATCCTTTCTGTTTCCAATCTTAATTAACCCTTTAGGGAGTGAGAAGCTAGTGGAAAATTCTCACTAAATGAATATACATTTTCTTTTTCAAGCCCTGAATAAAACATTATAAAGCAAACACCACAAACTATAGATAAAAAAATTTTAAAAGTTAAAACTCCAGGATTTAATGCTCAGTTGTAATAAATTTCGGAAGAGAATGTTGTGCTTTGTTGAGTTTATTAAGCCATTAGAAATAAATACTAATTTAATTTGGGTTTATAAAAAAAAATGAACGTACCAAAACAATTAAACAGTTAAACCAACTAATTAATTATGACCCTTGTATCTCTGAAGTATCCACAATGATTTTACAACACTGTCTCGTTCACGTAATTAACTTCAGTTATTTAGCGTAAACAAGATACTAGAAATGTATCTCAAAGTGGTCAAATAGTTAATTTACTTCGGATTTCATTAGTTTTCTTATTTCTGTAATTCAGTTATCATTCAGACTTATAATTCTCTGTGGCTCTCCATGACTGGGCCCGTCTACCTCAGCATGGAACACTAAAAGGTCTGGCTCTGATTGGGTAATCCTCCAGGTGAGCGAGTACAGAACACAGAAATTCACTGGCATGGGAGTTAAACAGCAGTGCACTCAGGACTGCATTGTAGACTCCTGAGTTATGTGCATGTAAACTTGCCCCAGTGAGGCACATCTGTGAAGGATGCCATTTTGACAGGGAAGGAACAGGGGAGGTAGTCTTTCACAACTTGTCCACAAGGAGGGGAGTTTCAGTGGCACAAGGAGCTGGTTCCATGGCTAGTTGTCCCATTAAATGTTAAAGTTTGGAGTAAGAAGTTGCTTGAGGTGGGATCTTACCAGCTGTCAAGGATCAAGTGGAATTGGATTTTACCGTTAGAACTATACAGGAGTAGGAAAACTTGTTATAAATATCAGGCAGATGCTATGCCATTATATCTGCACATTTTATTACGGTTTTCAGTGTGAATAAATAACCTCTAAACAGGAAAAACACACATTGTCTTAACACTGCTTCAATATTTAAAACTATATCCCTTTCCAAACATACAAAAGGATCAAACTGAACTGAAAGCAAAAGTGTGGTTTACTTTCAATGTTTACTGAAAAATATAAAGAAGGAAAAGTCCTTACCTAATATGTCTCCAATTCTTCTGATGGCCAACTTGTTTACTCTGAAATAACTCTGCCCCATTCTGAAACGGTTTTAAAAACTCCAATTCAAATTAACTCTAAAAGCACACAGAACTAAAGTGAATAAAAAAATAAAATATCCAAATCCACATGGATACGTCGTCACTCACCTATTAGACTTCGTCACAGCGTTCCACCTTATCAAAGCAGCTAGCGCGTTTTTCTGTGTGTCCGATGAGAGGACATCATAGGACACGAGTTCCCCTGTGGGGAACACCAACATCATAGAACATGACTAAAAACCTTGAAAAATCAATGCCTCCTTACCAATTTATTTTTAGTAGGAGTTGCAGTGTTTGTTAAAGCGATAACACATCAGGTGAGAATACCTGATAGTATGAATCTGGCTGCAAAGCTGCGGACCCCAGGTATGAACTGCTTCTCTGTGAAGCCCTGAACACTCTCCTCTAACAGGTGTCTGAAAATCACCTGTCCGATGAAAGGACAAACGAGGCTTTTTATCGGATGTAGATGGAATATACCACCATCTCTCAGTTAATAAGTGCCCTGTGCTTGAAAAGGAGCAATCATGAAGTGCTAGGTACGCCTTCACAGTCACCTGATAGGCTTCTATGAAGGGCTCCAATATGGCCCTGATGAAAGAGCAGACGGCACATCCGTTCTCTGCCACTGTGAGATCTTGGTTGATGATCCGGACCGCTCCACACTTTCTCAGTAAGGAGCAACCTTCATCAAAGTCCTGGTGAAGACATGTATACAGAGAGGAGGATTATGCCATGCCTGTAGAGAACCGTGTAGTTCTACGCCGTTCCAACAGAACGTAGTGATTTTATTAATAAGCACACACCATTTTAAAATATATCAATTTCTGGTGAGCCCACCTGCTCAGCTTGGCCAGGGATAAAGAGGAACTCGTTTGTAAACATCTCCTGAAGGAATCGGAAAATGCTGAATATGTCCTCTGGAACAGGATGACCAGACACATCGGTTACGAAGGAGCAAACAATCAACATGTGACCAAAGGAGGTCCACCTCCGCCTCCACCTCCTCCTCACCTCTCTTGGATGAACCCGCTTTGTGCATGGCCACAGCCACCATGGCCGGCCGCAAAAATACGTGCAGTGCCTGGTTCCTGTAGGAGGCGCACATGAGCACCGTGACTGCCCGTTGGAACACGGCTTGCTCTGGGCTGCTGGCAACCTGAGGAGCTACCTCCACCAGCAGGACACGGCCTGCATCACGGCGCACCACAGAGCAATGGAGAGATATGCTGGACGACATCACTTCACAGCTGGGCACCTGGGCTACAGAGGGAAAGGTGGAGAGCTACTGTCCGCGTTCGGCTTCAACAGAACTTTCACAGTTAATCCCGCTGGGTTTGACTATACAATCAAGTCAGTTTTATCATTGTCACTTTTTCACAGCTGCATTGTCTACACAATTAAGTCTGTTTTGTCATCATCACCTTTTTCACGGCTGCACGCACTAGATTCAGTTGATTCCAAATTTAACATAAAAAGCTTTTGTTAGAGCAAACACTGCAGAAAGAGAAAATCACATGCTGTGGTAATCATTCTCCTTAATCCACATTTAAGTGTTTCCATTCAAATCCCATATAACTGGCCAAAATATGCTCTTGGCTGTTCTGAAACTAATCCGTGTTGATTTAAGCACAGTAAAATTCCATTTTAATTAAGCATACCATTATCAGATAGACACCAAATCATGGCCTACATTGAAGCTGCTTATTTGGTAAGAACGTCACACACAATCATCAGGACGGAGACCTGTGGGGGAGACAAGCACTGCCAAACACTATGGGCAAGAGAAGCGTACCAGGCCAGTCCAGAAGTGCCCCAAAGCCCAGTGCCAGGCCCTTCAACCAAAGAGTCTGCTGTGTGAGGAGCTCCCAGTCCATGCCCCCCAGGTTCTGCATCAAGACGGTGGCCATCAGACTCCAGGGGCTCAGAACCATGTTGGCCTCCTGTAGGCGCACTATCATATGCGCTGTTGTGCTTACAAAGGCCTGGATGTTCTCGCTCGGCTTCATGGGAAGGTCCCTGTAAGAGTGTGCCAACGTGAAAGTAGATTTCCATATTCAGCAGTCCCCACTGGGCCAGTACCACAGACAGAAACCTCACACACCTACAGCATTACCTGGGAACCAAGTTGAACTGTCTGCGATTGATCTTCCCCTTGGCCAAGTTTCGCACCGATACGGGTTGGCCAAAGATGACGTGCATGTTTCCGTAGTTCTCCTCCAATATGCTTCTGGCCTTTAGCAGCCCCTGCCGAAAAAGCACAAGGAAAGCGTTTAATATGTTATGAAATATTAAATGTTTCCAGGAGGTGAATCAAAGTGTGATGCAGTCTCATTTAGAAAATAGTTCAGAAATCAAAAAGTGTGACTCATAAGTACCACCTCATTTAGTTCTAAACGAATTTAGAAATAATTTCCTGTAAACTTTGACCCTCTCCAACTCAGATACAACATGTAAATCAAGAGGTAGTGCTGATAGTTGGTGTCACTCAATTAAAACCTGCCACTCCATATCAACAATCCAACAGAGTGTAGGTAAGACCATGCATTGAATGGGAAGTTTGGGTGCATTTTTTTTGTCTCATAGCAACAACTTTAACTGATTAGTTAACGAAAATATAGCGTATACATATTTTGTGAAATTATGGACTTTTTCTTTAAAGGTTATCTAAACAGTTCAAATCTGAATCCGCTTATAATTAGGGCCTTCCCAAAGCTGAATGGTGTGCATGCAGGAATTCTATAAGAGAATTTTATCAGTTTATCCAAGAACCTGCACTGACCCGCATTGCAGGAGAAATACACAGAGGACATTGCCATGTCACAGAACCGACAAGTGCTTACCATCGTGGACTCTTTGAGTTTGGGGACACCCAGCAGCTCATGGGCCAGCAGGGACTCCTCCAGCACCCGGTCGTAACTGATGCTGATAGGTACCAGACTAATGTCGAAAACCTCGCCCTTGAAGAAAGGCTCCAACACCATGTGCATCATCCCTGCAGAAACAGCACAATGCAGTAACCCTACCCGTGGCATGATCCAACCTTACGGACAGACAACTGTGGACCACTACAGACAACTGTGAAGTCACTGACAATGAGGAGTAGCGGAAAAGATAAACGGAACATGCCACGTCAACCAGACGGAGATGGTTAGTTTTCACCAAGTACCCTTCACCAGATTTTACACTATTGTGTAGGATACATGTTCCTGCAGGCGGACACAGGGATGTGAAAAAGACACAGGGGCACAAATGAGTTTCCAATTAAACAAACTTTTGAATTGATTTGCTCAGGAATTTGGTTCCTTAAAAGTATAATACTCTCACTTAGCGAAGCACTAACTTTGCTGCCTTTGATTTATGAGATTGGAGTTTGGATGTTTTGGTAGCAAGTACATTCATTTCACAGTAGGAAAACACTTTTATTTTCCATTGTTTACATAAGCGCAATAACCTATAGCCTTATAGAAAAATGTACGTTAGCCCAAACTTTTTTTTATAACAATAATAAATGTAATAACTGTAAAGGTAATTTTGTGGTTGTTACATTTGGGGATGCTGGCACCCCATAAAACACATAAAACGTACATTTTCCACCATCTAACAACGCCTTGCTTACATTTGTGATTAGACCTGCAACCAAAATCACGGAGTTTGCATTGCGCCTAGAACATGTTCAAATCCTAGGGACGTCCCAGATGCAAACATAAAATTACAATGACTGTTAGAACACAGCAATGAACGGGCACTCACCCAGCTTGGGCAGCAAAGACTTCAGGGTACGACTTCTTAGCCCCTCAATGAAGAACTCAAGGGGAGCATATCCTTTCTGCAGGCCACAAATAACATGCACCTCAAATGTACAAGCAGTGTGGGAGAGGCTAAAACAGGAAAAAAAGTTTTTCCAGTTTGCTAGGTCAAAACCAAAAAAAAATATATAATGTTTATTTAACATTATTTAAGATTGTACCACATCTTCACTGGGAAGCACAACACCAGGCCACAATTTAAACAGCTCAGTCTGACATGCACATACAGAGTCTGTGTCTGTACTGGGTCGGGGTCATTAGACACGCACCCTCACAATGGTTTTGACGTATTCGGAAAGCACAGCCCAGTACAGCTTGTCGGCTCCGATTGCGCGGCGGATGAAGAAGGCCCCTGACCGACGGAGGATTTCCCCCACCAGCTTCATCCCCATAAGAGCTGTAGGACACAGACAGGTAAACAGGCAGATGTGAAAGCCACTCTCTGGGATATGCACCAGGACCAGGACTTTAAACACAGAGATAATTTCTGCAGAGTTTGGCTTTGGGCTTTTTGATTTTAGTACCACCCTTAATGTAGTCTAACTAGCAGGGTTTTTGCGTTTTCTTTTGAATGCTCTGGTAATAATGTAATATTACTCATTAATGAATGAGTAATAACTACTCATTCAAAGAACCTGGAGAAGACCGAATGTTAGAATAGATACTTGCGGATTCCAGCAGCAATGACAGGAAGGGAGAGGTCGTAGGTAAAGAGGATGTAGGACAGCACCAAGAAGTCTATATAACTCCTGTGATTGGGCAATAAAACCACTGGAGTTTCTTGAATGACTTGCTGAAGCTGAGGGGCAGGAAAACAACAGCTGTGTAATTTCATTGATAACGTAGACACACTGTTTGCAAGAATTCAAACAAGCTAAAGCATTCAATAGAGTTCACTTTTCATCCAATGTTTCACACTGCTCATTTGAGGAATACAAGCCGATAAAAGCCACACCAGATATCTTATCTGTCTGTTTGCAGTTACTGTTGGGATGAGAAAAAAATTAAAAAATAAATCGCACCTGTGCATTTGACAGTAAATTAAACTGCAGGCTGTTTGGATGCTACACAATAAAATCAAGTAAACCAACAAATAAGCATGGTGAAACGTTTAAAACGCTGGTCTGAGCACAGATAGAGCATGTCGTCCCGACATGCTTCAGTAAATCTCATCCAGGTCAAGCCTTGACATTGTTAAATTTATCCAGCTAAATGAACCGTCTTAGCATGAAACAGATAGTGAGGTCATCCATGTACTGGGTTTCTCAAAGGATTGAATAACAAAGATTTACATCAAAACAACATTGTCTCAGTTAGTTAGTCAGTCTATGGCCAGATACTTACTTGTTTATAAGCCAATAACATTTTGAAATTTGGGCAAACAAGTTCAGACCTGCAGAGTCTGGGAGTGACTGCAGAAGTAGAATTGAGGAGATGTGACAGGTTGGTATTTTCCACGTCTCACCCTTTGCAGTCCTTCATCATTGATGTGGATTCTGCGGAACAACCTTTTGAAGACCTTGCTCATGATGAAGCCCAGGAGGCGGATGGAACCCAGTTGCAGGTTCTGAGACATCTCCTCCACTATCCCAGCAGCCTCTTCTCTGATCAGCTCCAGCGGTTCACCGCTCTCCACTGAGATCTTTGAGAAGATACACATGCAGATACAGAAGAAAAAACAGCAACTGAAGAAAGCCTTTAACAGGAGGGATTTACAACAGATCCTGGAAAAGCTGAGACATACACCTGAAGGTAATGTTAATGTGTGCACCAAGTCTGAATCGAGATACTCATCCAAATTCCTCACCTGCTGCGTGACGTAGCGCAGGTACTGAGACTCCAGAACAGTCCTGTTAAGGTTGCCAGCCGAGTGCCGTAGCGGACCCAGGTACGGAGAGGGGGTGAAGCTCCTCAGGGCATGGCGCAGATCACTGGACCTCCTCCTCTCCTCCAGGATGTCCCGGAAGTCCTCCATCCCCTTCAGCCCCACATACTGAGGCTGCTTTACCAGCGAGAACCACAGACACTCAAACCTCACTCAAGCCAGTTTTCCTTTAAGGATCTTCTGAGTCCCCAACCATCCACTCCCAAGTCTTATTTAAATTTTGGACCTGTTTATGTATTTCTTATTTCTTAAGACAGGAGTTTGGGAGTTTAGGCTTTTTAGTATTCAGAAATAATTACATTGCAAAAAAATTGAATTGTTTGGCTGCTAGATCAGGCACATCTAAGGCTAGCTATATATGTATTCCGTCCGCTAAGTTTTTAAGTTTGTGATTTGTTACAAGAAATCGTTTGTAAAACTCGATACAAAACCAACACTCACAGAAAACCGAAAATCATATAATGTATGATCACAACCTAACTGTACCCTCCTGACTTTACCTACGATAACAAACAAGAGATTTATATTATCCAAATTCCTAATAAACATAAGAATGGATTTTAATGCGTAACAGCATTGCTTAATACTCAGAATGGCACAAATGAATCCCTGCTGGTGACTAACGCAACAACACTAGAGACCAAAAAACTCCGTGACCTACAGTCCGTATGAATCGATGATAGACTTTGGCCCAACGAACCTTGGACCTAGAATGTCAAAAGTATGTGAACACAATACTTAAAACGAATCACATAACAAAATGCCACCTGCTTTGTATTTTGGTTTTGTTTTGTTTTACAAATATACACTGTTATACCATTTTTGCTAACACGCTCCAATATTTTCAAAGTACACAATTTCTGCTCTTCATTAATTAATTCGCTATAAAGAGCATTGAAAACAACAGTGTTGTTAATTACCCGACAAAAGAAGCTAGAAGTGAAAGAGAAAGCGAAGTTGTAAGATAATACGTGGACTTCAACACCACGTAAAACATTATTCTACCACAAGAGATCAGACTTAAATCCATACCGAATTCTGCATTGTGTGGGGTAAATACACTTCCTGTAGCAAATACTTGTCCTTTTCACATTCTGCCTATCTGTTAACATGAAACACCACTCTCCTCTCTTTGGGCTTGTTGGCTGAGCAGCAGACCGCTGAAAACCAATCAATGAACGATAATTCGGGGAACTCCTCCCAAAATGTCACGCTAGAGCGTCCTTATATAGTTGGACTTAAATTGATTAGAACTGTTATTTTTAACAGTTTTTTTAAAATAAGTATCTAGTGCGCCCCCTGAGCCACACACACACAAATAATAATAATAATAACAATAACAACAACAACAATAATAATAATAATAAATTATATTATATATGATATGATATAATACGATAGAAAATCATCTTTGTAAAATATGCTTTCTCTACATGTCCCCCTTCTGCCTGTCCGCATGACTCAAATTCTGCTCAGGGGCGAGAGAGATTTCGCTCATAGGAGCCCGGTCGATGTAGAAATTTAGCCAATTGCTGATTCAAGATATGAACATCTACAAGATAGGAAATAAGTTTTAGCCAATCAGCGTCCTCAAATCTAATCCGAAAAGTGCGATTATTTTATCGCCCTAATGAGCAACTGGACTAGTCTGTAGGGGCGCTATTTTAACTATATGACAATGAAGAGCGCAATTATCACTGCTTCTAGACCCAACCCTAACTCTTTAAAATCTCTCTTACAAAGTCAGTTTGAGAGGAGAACTTTGTCGGAAAAACTACAGGTGAAAGAGTTGGGCCCAGATCAACCTGACCTCGCAATCAGACCGCAGGCTAGCGAAAAGGGGAAGCCGTACATGCGAGTCTTCTCTCGTAGTTGGTGCACCAAAAAGTGTGTGGTGCGGTTATGCGAATATGTTATTTTGCTTTCCGTGCTTGCTTTTTGAAACAACGGGGACAGATCCAGCATGGACAGCTACGGGAGTGAGAGATATGAAGCACCTGTCTGAGAAAGTAAGGAAACACGAGAACATCAGGGCACAAATGGAAAATTCTGCCAAGCTAGCCCTATTGGGAAGAGTGAACATCGCTACGCAGCTCATGTGCTCAACCGTTGACTGGTAGTGTACATTTGTTCATGTTGAGCCCCAGTGTCAGTGTGGTGTTTTTGTGTATAGTTGACATTTTAAAGTAAATCTCAAATAATTCCATGTTTAATACGTCTGTTGACATTTACAAGATTTATTATTTTTGTTTATTATTTTGAATATTTCCTTCTCTTAAAGGGAAAATGTGCAGAGAAGTGACGTTAAAATGTTACTCTGTTGGTATCAGGGGACCAGACGAGCTGTGTTGGGCAAGTTACTCAGGAATTGTATTAAGTTACTTTTGACTTATTACTCCTTCAAAAAGTAATACAATTACTTTACTTATTACTGGGTATTAAAGGTAATTACTTACGTTACTCGGTACGTTACTATATTACTTTTAGTGACGGACAACCTGGCTGAAATAAAAAAATAAAGCAAGTCACTCCCGACTTTTTAACAAATGTTTTTCTGAACATTCTCGCATACACGTTATCATAAGATGGCAGTCTATGTCGAGAAAAAAACTAAACAAGAAATTGCGTTCTGGTAACTACGTTTGTCAATGATTAACTGTTAATCAGTTAATTGCCGTTAAGAATTTAACCGATTAAAAATGTATTAACCGACAATGTACAGCGGGTGAAATAAGTATTGAACACGTCACCATTTTTCTCAGTAAATATATTTCCAAAGGTGCTATTGAGATGAATAATCCATACATAAGTACCTAAGTAATCCATACATACAAAGAAACCAAAACAAATGAGCTCAGCAAATTAAGTTATGTGTAATAATGTGAAATAACA
>JAOYSI010001638.1:5260-16897 GCA_025775065.1 Hiodon alosoides | reverse complement strand
ATTCCTCGCCCTGTCGCGACTATACTGAAGCGTATCCCCCCTCCACGCTAATAAAAGGTCCTCACGGGGGCACATGTGAGCCACGTTTTGTTTATGTTGTTGCCTCTCAGGGTGCCCGCCCCCTCACCTGACGGAAATGACCCCAGTGCTCTGCTCGTGATTTATACGGGTCGTCAGCGTTACCTGGTCCGTCAGCGTTACAGGGTTACGTGAGCGACACGGCATTCAACATCTTTCTATCACTACTGCAGTCCTGGTGTGTGTACGTCTAGATTGTTGAGATTTGTAGAACAAAGAAAACATATTATTGGCATGTGCCTGAAAGCATCAAGGTAAAAAATCTAATGAAATCCTTGAGAAAGACCACGTTGCATGTGCACGTCCAAAGCCGTCAAACGAGCGTACGCCACCATAGAGCTCATTTTGTCACAACCCTGAACTGCTGACTGCTGGAAAAAATAGGCATGTGATTCCTTGTATACTTCACGGTTTGAAATGGCTTGCATGCGATTGGTGAGAAGCGAGGAGGGCCTTTTTTCACATGGAGAGAGGGTGAGGTCTTTTTTCTGCTTAGCACGTGGGCACCCTTAATTACCGTAAAGCTTGTTTCTTCCTTACCCACTTCGTGGGTCCTTCTGCTGCAGGGCCGACTACCCTGGATCCCACCGTCCAATAAAAACACGGCAGCAGGGCTTACTCAATTAAGGAGAGGCCATGACAAAACGCCCCAAAAATGTCCCACCCAGCCGAGAAACCAGCCCACCGGAGTGGAACCTGCTCTGGACCTCTGAGCACGGGACGCGTGGCAATTAGGCACGGGGTGTGAAGTGTGGAGCCAATGTCAAGCAACAGTCTTTCACTTTTCATGAGATTCTCTGACCCAACAACGTCCAGCTAGATCCGACACATGAAAAAGCACATGAAACTGGAGAGGGGCGGGGCCTGCTGAGCGCATTCGACTGTAGTGAGGTGACCCTTGAAAACGGGACCACTTTTGAACGGCTCTTTAATTAGCGTCAGGCTGTTACATGGAGTTCGGCGCTGCGCTGGCACCATGGCTGCGGGACGCACCCGTGGCGGTCCGGCTGGGTGACCTCTGACGGCACCGCGGGAGACGTGCGGAATGTGTCCACCTCAGCGCTCACGTGCAGCGGTCGGGAGACTGGCGCGCGCATGTGGCTCCTCGCCTCGGGTAAACTACCCAAGACCCCGCTGACGATTAATGAAAACGTATGGCGCCTGGAACCAATTTAAGGGGGCAGCCGGTAATTAAATCGATACTGGCGCTTGGCTTCTGGCATCAGGATTTCTTTGGAAGGCGGCAATTTGGCAAGTCAGCCGTGCCTTACATCCCGGGTTCAAGCCGGCTGCCATACAAAATCAATAAAAGGGTGTTGCACCCAGCATCCCAATTACTGGTGAAGTGGTGGGAGAAATCGATGCAACTGTTTGCCATCGCAATTCCTGGTGGGGGAGCGTGCTACTGATGTGATTTATTTTCTCTATTTCTTCTGTATCCCCCCCCCCCCCCATTATCCATACAGATTAAAGTTATAATGAGTACAATGATGGATTTTGGCAAAAGTCTGACTAATCATGAGGACGGATCTCACAGGGCCCCCGTCTGAGAACTGAGAAAGGGCGAGGTGCTCCACGGGTGACCCGAGGTAGGGTCCGGTTCATTTCTCAACTTTCCAAACTAAAGTCTCTAACTCAATAAGCCTGAGTTAGCCGGAGGCGCTGGCTTTAGCGGTTCTGCACAATGCACGTCCATTAACAGAGTTCCCTTTTTTGGTCGCCCTGGCGAATCAGTGAGCGGTTCTCTTCTTCACTTCTTCCTTAGGAGAGATCTCCCACATTTGTGTGGCCCGGCAGACTAGGCCCGAAACCTGGCGCCCAGTATGAGAACTCTTGAGTCTGGCCAGGTGGGAGGCTGGGGGCAGGGGGCAGGTAGAGGGCGCTGTATTTGTTATTCATTCAGCCTCTTTCACATCTACACAAATATAAAGATTTGAGAGTGCTGAGGTAAATTTCCTTCACCCTTGTTCCACCCACTGCAATTCAGGCACGAGATGATCTGTTTAGATCCTGTTTTTAAGTGACTCTGGCAGATGACCAGATAGGTCACTTGATTAAAACGAATGTTGATGTCGATGGTTTTAAAAGACCCTTTTAGAGCACAGATTTTAAACAGAATAAATAAGATGATAAGATAATGATAAGATTCTGTCAAAAATAATCGTGCTGTAAACTTAGAAGTGTTCAGACCAGATCAGAGGTCAGAAAAGACAACTCTTTCACATTCTATAATTTCACTGAAACCCTTCGACAGCTTATGTTATAATGTCTTATAAAAAAATAAACTATGGGGTTTAAAAAGGTATGATCCATCACAGTTTTCTGAAAAAGAAAAATAAATAAACTGTTTTCTTCTCCTGTCACCTGCCATTTTATACACACTGTCATGTCCAGTCATTAATTTCATACTTAGATGCAAAAATGTTGAATTTTGAATCTCTGCTCTGACTTAGCAGATGCTTATAGGATTTGTTTCTGACAAGATGCCACTCACATTCCAGGATGATGAGCACCTAGGCATCAGGTGATTTTAATGGGAAGAAAAATAACGAACGTGGACAATTATTTTTTCAACATCTGAATTTCAATGCGCTTCATTCAAGTGGAATATTTTATTCTTCGTTAGTCCGCGGAACTATAAAAAACAAACAAACAAACCGCAGATCCTGAGATTTAGAAATAAAAAAATAAAACTCAGTTATATCACCTCATGACTCTTTTATCTACCTGCTGTTTGGCACAGGTATACTCAAGGCTTAGTCAAGTTCTTGCAAATTCTCTAATTAAATAAGACTTAAAAAAAAAAAAGCCATAACACTCTGTAGTCAATTTCTTTTTGACAAGGTCCGAATTTCTTGGTCAGGCTGCAGTCAAGGTCCGGACTGCAAGAGAAGGTTTTTTCACACCTCCATGTTCCCCACATACAATGATCAAAATGAACAATAAGCCTGTGCATATCTTCGTTTATTAGGTACAACTGTCTAGCACCAGGTCAAGCTCCCCTTTTGCCCCCAGAACAGCCTGAAATGTTCAGGGCGCGGATTCTTCAAGGTGCTGGAAATATTCCACAGGATGCTGGTCCGTGCTAACGCAATGGCCTAGTGCAATTCCTGCAGGTGGGATGGCCTACTTTAGCACTGCGAACAGCCCGTTCCACCACATCCCCAAGATGCTCCATTAGGTTGCTCTGGGGACTGCAGGTCAGTCAAGCTACCAGAACTCTGAGCTGTTATGGGAACCGTTTCCTGCTTTGTGACATTTGTGGCCCACTATCCTGCTGATGTGTCCGTCTGACAAAGAGCGTGCTTTAGCCGCGAAGGGATGCACCTGGTCAACGTTACGCTGTGGTGTTCAAACGTTGCTAAATCGGAATCAAGGGACCTACCGTGTGGCAGGAAAACAGTCCTCACACCATTACACCTCTGCCACCAGCCTGTACCGATGACACCAGACAGGATAGGTGCATGCTTACGCCCAGTCCCGACTCTGCCATCGGAACGACACACCGGGGAACGGGATATTTCGGACCAGGCGATGTTTTTTGACTGCATGCCCACTGGAGCCCTGTTCTATGCTGAGTGGAGCCCGGTTTGGGCTAACGATTATATTGCACTTAACAGACCAGTAAGTTTTGGCGGCTATCATAGTTAAGAAAAGTCCAGACAACTGCGTTTCTTTTACACATTTAAAAGAAAAGTATCCGCATCATATCGGCATTTTGAAGCATTTTAAATGCAAAAATTGACTAGTGCAAAATAAACGGATTTGGCTTGCCGGCAGCCTCGGCCCTCAGGTTGCCAGATCAGAGGATATTTCCTCCTTAATGAGGTTTTTTTTTTTTTACAGAGGGAAGAATTAGTGTTTTTTAAATCCAAAAAAAACTAAAAACATGTTAAAGAGGTTTTCCAAGGTTTCCCTGTTAATGAGAAATACGTTTGCCGTCCTAGCATTCCCTTTACAAATCAGGCAGAAAAGTATGAGACTAAATAAATAAATAAATTGCCGAAACATAATTCAGAGGGTTTAGGTCCCAATCTATCTTAATATCCCAATGAAATCTAACTAGCATATTTGGTTTTTCGATCTGCCCACACTACAATCCAAGTTTTTCAATCAATTTAATTAGTTTATATAAATATGTATAAAGTAAATATATTTTCTATAAAATATTCACAGTTTAACACACGGGGCACTATTCAACATTTATTTAAAAAATAAAGTAACTGTACGCAACTCTAGCTGGTTACATTTGCTCGAATTGGATTTGCATGGAATTGGTCTACTGGGGTGATTGCGAAACTGAATATTTGCTCGATCTTAGTATCCCACAATTCCGTTTTAACCTCAAGCGTTGCACACCCGTATCTTCGGTTATTTTTTTCTGTGTTTTTTGCTCTTGCGGTCGCACGAGAAAGTAAATCATTCGAAAAGGTTTGTGACAATTGATTTCATGCTCACGGTCTTATGCTGTATAGCTATATATTCTATATAAAAGGAAGAGCTTCTATGGGGCGTCTCCGCTGTTTCTGTCGCTAAAAAGTAAGCAGTGGATTGGCATACTAGCCCTTCGCGGTGTGCTGTTATAACGATAGCCAACTTACAGAGTAAACAACATATCGTTGATTGTATTCTCGGTTTTTAAATAAACGAAATTAATTAATTAATTAAAAAACGAACTTATATATTCGATTCGTACATTCGATATTTCATTAACTTGTATGAACTTGTATTCATTAACCATAGTTACTATGGAATTAGAAATGTAGCCATGTTAAAAATTAATGTTACGCCGAAATATTGTTTGACAGTATGAGGAATTACAGTTTTTCTGCACATTTTTTGTGTGTGTGCTTTGTGTAACATGTTCCAAAGTTTTTTGGGGACGCCTCAACATTTAAACTCAGCCAGATTCTTGACAAACTTGGCTATTAAAAATTCTAAATAATTCTATCTAATTTAATGGTTTCATAAGTAATGAATATGAACGAATAATGTTAACTTGTCTCATGGTAACTTTACTTATTACACCGTTTCTTCTGTTTAACGTCTTATCTTTTGGCAAGCTTATCGACAAAAAAATGCACTACGCCCTGTGTACTTGGCTTGATGGATGGATGGATGGATAGACATTTTTTTTTTTTACAGTATGGTGGAATCTGTCCTTAACCTTGTACTCCCAGTTATCTCAGAATTTAATGTGTTCATGATTATAAAGTAGAGGTTGAGTTCCACTTGACCACATGGTTTTCACAATTGTTTCGTTTTTACAACTTTAAAAAAAAAGTTACTAATTGATGCAGATGTAAAGGCACTGCACTGTATAGAAATGATTGGAGGCCCTGTTGTTGCATCGCTATGACCAATGCCAGGTTGAGTTCAAGACTGAACCCTTTCCTTAACATGGCAAAAAACTGAAAGCGAGGCATTTCTTTATGATATAATTTTTTAAACGGACTGAAAAAGTCATTCCATTTGATTTACATGCTGGTTTCCAGATGACTTGGACTTAACTGTGGACTTGCTAACCCCCCCCCCCCTGCAGATTGACAAAGATGGCGGAAATGTTGCACATGATAGACAGTGAGGTGTTCTTGGCCTTCTCCACCTACGCCACCATCGTCATTCTCAAGATGCTGCTCATGGCCCCCCTGACCGCCTACTTCCGCGTGACGAGGATGGTATGGCTATGAACGCATATCCTCTGTGAGCGCATATCTGCTGTGAGGTTGTGAGCACATATCCTCTGTGAGCGCATATCCGCTCTGAGCACATATCCGCTGTGAGGTTGTGAGCACATATCCTCTGTGAGCACATATCTGCTGTGAGGTTGTGAGCACATATCCTCTGTGAGGTTGTGAGCACATATCCTCTGTGAGGTTTTTAGCACATATCCGCTGTGAGCACATATCCTCTGTGAGGTTTTGAGCACATATCCTCTGTGAGCACATATCTGCGGTGAGGTTGTGAGCACATATCTGCTATTGGCACATATGTTGGCAAGGTTGGACATTCTACATAATAGTAATAATATAATTTGAATCCAAATGATAAACTTACCGCTCTACATTTATGTCAAGGCCTTTGCGAACTATGAGGACACCTGGATGGCGAAGAACGAAGAGGAGAGGAAGAAGATAATCTGTGTCGATGCGGACGTAGAGCGGGTCAGACGGTAAGGCCGGTCTGGAAGCGTTGTCCGGAACATTAGCGACAGCGCTGTTACATTCCATGCCTGCTTTTCAAGGTCTCCGTTTTCCCTTTTAGTAGCCTTGTGGCATTAAAGACGGTTGTGATGTGGAATAAAAAAAAAATTATTAAAAAAATAAAAAGCAATGTTTTCCCAGGACCTTCTTATGTTGCTTGAGGTGACATTTAATTTAATTTATCTTTACCTGGTAGTATGTACGTTTCTTAGTGAAGTGAACACCTGTAGCCTTCCTGTAAAATAGTATAAATGCAAGCTGATTACACTTCAGTGCTCACTTTGCAGGTGTCATCAGAACGACTTAGAGAGCGTGGTTCCGTTCGTGCTGATCGGACTCCTGTACACCCTGACGGGACCGGACCTTGGGGCCGCCATCCTGCACTTCCGGATCTTCACAGCCTCCCGGCTGTTTCACACCGTAGCGTACCTACTCCCCCTGCGCCAGCCCACCCGGGCTCTCTCCTTTGCGCTGGGCTTTGGGGCCACTGTCTCCATGGCCTACAGGATCCTCAGTGCTGCGCTTTACCTGTAGTGGGGTGAGGTAGCTACCATGTTCTAGGCCAACTGGTTGTCATCCCACGACCACCAGAGTGTTGTTGTGTTGCATTTGTATTCCCTGCCCTCACAGTGCCCTGCCCTCACAGTGCCCTGCCCTCACAGTGCCCTGACCTTATAGCGCCCTGCCCTTATAGCGCCCTGCCCTCACAGTGATTCACCCTCATAGTCCAGCCCTCGCGTTGCCTTTTTCTCACAGTGCTGAAAACGTCTCGGAAATCTGCACTTCAAGGTGTTTGATTCTATTTCAGCCCCTAGTGGTCAAGTGGGGAACAGCTGCAGTGAATTAGGCCAAATTTAAATGTTACTCCGATTTTATTTTGGAAACAACTGGCTAATTACTGTCTGATGGAGAGGTTTCTTTTTTTGTCTCATCACAATCTTGTTCAAATTGTTTGTTTTTCTAAGATGTAAAAGAGCAATTTTATTACGTTTATGTTTTCCCGGTGTACAGTACACGCTCACTTACATATAAATGAATGTCATATACATATAAAACTTTGGGTTTCTGGAAATAATTCTTATTAGCAATAGTAGTAAATAGAGGTTGTTTAACAACTGTCAATGTGAGTATCTTGCTTGTGATTTTAGTTATCAGTTCAAAGAAAGGAGAATTTTTAGCAGAACTAAGATATTAATAATTAGGATAATTGATTTCTTGCTTAAACCATTATGTTTGGGGTTTTTTTGTTTTTTGTTTTTTGGAGGTCAGCACTGTTATCTGTTCAAAACTAAACATTTATATCCATCTGGTGGGTCTGATGGGATGTTGATAAAAAAATGAAAAGGTTTGCTGTCCTGAAGAATAACCTGGGAGCATATTTGGAGAGAATGTGTTTTGTCCAGTAGAGGGAGACATATTAAAACATTCTTACCAGTAAGTAAAAAGAATCAAACTCCAGATATTTGCGCATCACAAAAATACATAGTTTAATTAATTACATTAATATTACATGTAATTTAAGCCATGCATCTATATTGTAATATTTAAAAATCACAAATTAAAAATAAAAACCAACACACACCAAGTGTTTAGCTGTGATGCAATCAGTCTTTAAAAATGGCCAAACATTATACACTAAAAGCACGTTAGACACTAAAATCTTGAGAAAGTCTTGAAAAATATACTTACTGTCCTCCCCACACCATGATCGTTGTCAGATTGAACTAGGAGGATTCATTTCCAGGCATGATTAACTCTCAAATGTTGATAAAACAATCTCTCACTGGCCTATTAATGAGGGGAGACCACCACTGCTCCTGTCAAGGAGAACAACGCCTAAGCTTCCCAGAATTCACCGGACGGCACTGTAAAACGGCGTAGAGGAACGGCAACATGGCCACTGCTTTCTAACCCCAGGCTTTGTGAGGTGTTCTTGACTTGTTTTTTTCCAGGCGTGGGATACTCAAGGATACACTATTTCTCAGTAAGTCAAGCATATGAAGGAATGAGAGATGCCCAACCTTGCACTCTAATCAATTGCTCTCCGCCTCCTTGCCGCACCGGTGGGTTTAACTCCTTTACAAGCTCTCGTTTTGAAAGGCTCTATATTGGAAAAGCCAGTGGAATGAGCAGGAAAGATTAAATCAACTTTGATCTCCCCGCTAATCTAAATAAATATTAAATAAATAAAAACACAATTCCATCAGCATGTAGGCTACAGTGTTTTAGTGTGATAAAAATTTTTTTTTGCATTTTGTTATTTACATTTAGCTTCAGTAGTTTTTATGCGATTGGACGCTATGCTGATCGGGACCCAACTAGAATCTAGTTATTTTTTTAATTCAGTTTCTCTGGACTCTGTGCAAGCGTTAAGTATGTAAAATCGAGCAGCCTGTTTTTCTGCCTTGTTTTTAATGTTGATGTACATATTACGCACGTCTATGACTTTGCAACGCCTCAAGTGGCCCGTTTTCCTGTGCCAGTCTGTGATTATACCCTCTCCGTGCTCTCGTATCATGTCCCATATCTGCCTTGTGCCGTCAAGCCTGCCATCACCTGGATTTCCAGCTCGTCTTCCCCTTGAGGGCTGGTGACTTTGATATCAGCAGTAATTAGTGAGACGGGAGCATAGTTTTGTCGGCTGTGAGAACTTAAAAGGAAAAGGAGGCCTGTCAGACAAGACTGTCACGTGTTAAGCAAACCTAGACATGCACCAGGGCACGGTGAATACGTATTAAATCCTATCAGGCCACTATCGGAGGCTATTGAATGCCTTTTCTGTGCTATGTAGGACTTAACTAGGCAGAACACAACTTGTGTGGGACAGTGAATCCTGTGACTTTTGCCACATTCCTGAGGTGGTAGCTATGGCAATATGGAAGCCAGGTATTCTTCCAGCGATGGGAGCTTGATCTGCTTCTTGCACCACAGTTGCTTTCACTCAGCAGGACACTCAGAAAAAAAGGTCCCCGAGCTGATTACAGTTCGCTCTTGTTCCTAATAAAAAGGGGTTCCCCCAGATTTTAACACGTAATGTGGATGTAGCCATAATTGCATTTATATTAGACACTTGACACGATTAACTAAAGCTGAATCCTACGAAGGAACTAAGGAACCCATGAAATATTTTATTCTCAGAAACATGACTCAAAACGCACATAATATTTGCGTATTTTAGTCAATTTGTTGTTTTCCGACTAAATCACCCAAGACAGCTAATGGTGTCGTACCTTTAGACACATTAGCGAAATAACATTCTCCAATTTTTCATTCGATAATTTTTTTACATTTTAATTTAAACCTGTCAGGCTCAGGCCCGGAATCAAGGACCCGTACTAGTCCCTGAGAATAAAGAATGGTGTCCCAGTGCAACAGAAGGTCACCTCTGTCTCCCTCAGTCAAAGGGTAAGTCTGTGGCTGTCTGTCTCTGCCCTACAGGACACTTGTGGTGTCTCGACGGTTATTCACCTCTAAGCTAATCCAAATAGATCCCAACTGGATGACCGCTGATCAGATGTTTCACACCAAGGGAAGAGCTTGACCCTGGGGTCGGCAGATTGCTCACACCGATCAGAGTGATTTGAGCATGGTGATCGCCGCGGGCGATTTAAATGCTATCGATCTAACCTTCCCGGTGTTTGTAATTGAACCCTCAAAGTCGGGACCTGGTTTCTCCACCAAACGAAATTGCGCTGCCGGCCCGAGCGCCTTGGGTTGTCTGGGAAGGGGAGCGGAACTGGAGGCAGGGGACAATCAATAAGCAGTTTGTCATGGTAACAGTGGAACTGTTCAATTAACATCCAATGCTGGACGAGGGTGAATTTATACAGGGGGGAACGTGATTTATTTTGCTGCGTTTATAAATGGGCCATGTGGGAAAAGGTTATCTGGGTAGGTGTTTAAAAAAAAACTTTTGGTGTGAATGTCTTATAAATCTGAGGAGATATAAGGAACTTAACTGGCAGTAAACTAGGCATACTTTTAAAACTGGAAATGCCTGTTGAAATCAAGTGGGTTTTTTTGAATGTAAGTCAGGCATATGAAGGTACCCACACTCAAAATGAAACCCGGTATGGGACCACATTATACAATAACTAAATTTTATCTGATGATCATACATTTTAATATAGGAATGAGCACAGAATCAAAACTCCATTAGTCAGAATATATTGTAAGTGTTGAGTACTTCAGTTTTTTCTTTTCTTATTTGAAGAAATGTATTGGTTTTTACTGAAATAAAGAGAAAAAGTGTGTACGGCCATTGTAATGTGACGGAAAGTTGTCCTGGATAAGCACGGTATTCATTTTATTGTACTTAGTTATTATAATTATAACTCCACTGAGAAACTAACGCGGTTGTTTTTGTGTAGTCTAAACACACACTCGCTGCACATTGATAAACCGACCGGAAGTAATGGCTACGCTTGACACTTATACTGTATAATGGAGTAAACCATCTCAGAGCAAAGGGGTGCACGCACAAGAACGCTTCAAATGTAAAAAAAAAAAAAAAAAAAAAAAAACTCTTCTCTTATTTAAAAATTTTAGAATTAAAGGCCAGTGCTCTCATTCCTCCCGAACATTGGTTTAAAGATAATGGTAAACCGCAGGCAACACTCGCCCTAAGAATTCAGAGCGAGAGTGGTGGTCCATAGGGCTTAAAAGTATTGCTGCTGCTGAGACCACTGAGACCCTTTAGAGAAATGAATCCCCTCTAATTAGCCTGGGACTTGTGTGGAGATTATACATCAGAGGGTCCCTTGCTGGCTCTAGTGCAGCCATGGGGCTCCCCGCTCGACTGAGCCCCAGTGCTGGGCTCTTTAGAGCAAGGGGGCAGGAGGTGGCAGGGCATTGCATTGGATTAGCGTTACCCTGACATTGAAATCTGGTCAGGACCTATCATCGGCCTTCCCTGTAGGCCCCGTGGCATGACAATTATTTCCACACCTTTGAGACAGGCCACATTATATCAATTTCATCATTCCCTGTCGGGACCTGGGGGCAGACCCTGACCCTAATGAAGGCACCTGATATCATCTTACTAATGGGTTTGTTTAGACTTATTTACTTATAAGCAAGTGAAGGGTCTGTCAAACCGAAAATTGCGAGTGCACCAGCTGCAATGCTCACGTCTAGTTTGGGAATGTACAGCTACAGAACCAACTGAAATGCTGATGTACAGTTTGCGAATATACATCTTTAGAACAAGCTAAGATGCTAACGTATAGTTTGGGAATATACATCTTTAGAACAAGCTAAGATGCTAACGTATTGTTTGGGAATATACATCTTTAGAACAAGCTAAGATGCTAACGTATAGTTTGGGAATATACATCTTTAGAACAAGCTAAGATGC
>JAOYSI010001637.1:0-16897 GCA_025775065.1 Hiodon alosoides | reverse complement strand
TTTTTTTATTTTTTTTTTTCTCTTTTTCTTTGTTTTCATGTCGGGGGGGGGGGGGGGGGGCGGGCGCGCCCCCCCTCTTAAAATGAGAGCCATACGACTGACACAGTTTGCAGCAATCGGCGTCACTTTGCATCTGGGTAGGAGGAGAAAAAAAACCCATAATCCCTAGAATTTATACACTTGCGGAGCATTTAAAATAATGGCAGAATATTACACAAACAGACCTGGCTTGTCTCTTGCCCAGACATTCGGTGTGTCAGTTGACCACAGAGAGAATTCGTACAAAACGCTCACACCTTGCCAGTCATGGAGGATATAGATAAAATTGCTTCTTTGTTAGTAATTACTGCTGTCTGCTGGCCCACACACTGTAGACGGGAGAAAGGGAGGTCCTGCGTTGACAACATTTAAACTGCATTTAGACCATGTCCTGTCCAGTGTTTTCACTGCTGCAGCGGTAGAGGGATGTACCGACGTGTTGTGTGTTGTAAACAAAGGAAGTGTCCAGTACCCTTCCTTTCATTTAGGCATGTCTGATAGGGTGGCGGAGGGCAGAGACACACGTCTGATAGGGTGGCGGAGTGCAGAGACCCGCGTCTGATAGGGTGGCGAAGTGCAGAGACACGCGTCTGATAGGGTGGCGAAGTGCAGAGACACGCGTCTGATAGGGTGGCGAAGGGCAGAGACACGCGTCTGATAGGGTGGCGCAGGGCAGAGACACGCGTCTGATAGGGTGGCGCAGGGCAGAGACACGCGTCTGATAGGGTGGCGGAGGGCAGAGACCCCCGTCTGATAGGGTGGCGGAGTGCAGAGACCCGTGTCTGCCCCCAATGCCCTGGAGTCTGTCAGAGACTAGAACAAATTATTTCCACGAGAAAGGTCCGCCTGTCGGTCAGCAAATCGACGCAACGATTGCAATGAAGGAGTCTCTCTAATCCCCTGGCCTATAGCAGGGCCATATTTCCCTGAACCCTCTGACTGCAATGGCCTCTGGGCAATTCGACAGACAGGGACAGATCTACTCCTGCCTGATTGAGGACAAACACACAGGCATGCACGCTCTCACACACACACACAGAGCAGTCCACATATTGGCTCCGTCAGTCATCTCTGACCCCAAAGCATAATCTTTTACATGTGTCAAATTCCAGCCCTCTTACAGCGATGGCACAACACAGTAACAACAAACAGCAGCGTGTGCGCAGCGCAGTAAAATCTTACAAAAAACGCTTTGCTCCCCATCTTCTAAAAACATGAGGCGTCATCTGCTCTATGGACACTGCGTGATGTCATGCGCGTCCATAGCCAGTTTATCAACGAGACAAGCCCATTGGTGCCGATGCAGGCCCAGCTTGGGTCATTCAGCACCAGTACCTTCAAGAACTCCAAACGGGCTGTCATTCCTTACTTACTTTATGCTTTGGTCAATCAGTGAGTAAAAGTCAATACATTTAAAATAACCAAAACATACATTCATATTTTTATTGATTACAACTCCTCAATTTAATAAAGTTTTTAAATTCAGCCTTGAGTTAAAATATAAGTCCCCGTCTAGGCTATGTCACAAGTTAATCTAAAGCACATGCAAAAAAAAAAAAAAAAAAAAAACCCAAAAAAACTTGCTAAAATTCTAACACACAATCAGAGTTCTGATCTAACTTGCGTGCTCATACAATTCGCAATAGGTAAAACCAAGGTTCCAGGTTCCTGGGTTAAAGCAGAATGTTTTCCCCCCCAGAACAAAGGGTACCATGGGAAGGCGGTTGTGTAATTCCTGCATGCATGTACAGGGGTTTGAGGGTTTGTGTACATGCGCTAATGCCTCCGGGCGTTCACGTGGCATCCCCCGAGCTTCAGCCTGGCATAGTATTTAAATTAGTGGATCGCCTCTTAATGCAGAGAACAAAGTATAAGTGTATACGCCATGGTGACAGCGAAACAAGAAATAAGCTGCGTTAATAACGACCAACAGTACGGGATGGCCATCAGCCGTACACCATCATATCAAAGCACTGCGAACTCCACCACGTCCTGGGATATACTTTGTAACTGCTTAGCAAGTATGTAAGGAAATCCTGACATTACTAATTAAAACATACCAAGGAAAGCAATACAGATAATTATTATTTCATGTTCAGTATTCGGCTTGGCAATTCATGTAATCGCTAATCGTAAAGGAAGGCAGAGCGTCTATTTGTGCATCATCTCCATACGTGCATGGCAAGTAAAGATCTTAAAAACTTAACTGAAATAAATACTGATAACTCCACGGTCGAGTCGTCCAAGTCTGCCTAACACAGTTCACAAACATTCGGCGATGTCCGTATGGACTTTGGTACAGACATCCACGAATCTGGGAAACCTTGGTCTTCACGATAGCTTTGTTTCTAGTCCTGGTCGAAGCCCCAGCATTAAACATTGAGAATTTAATTCGTTGCATTACATGCATTTTGACATTTAACAAACAAAGCCGTTGTTTTGGTTGTTCAAAATAAACAACAACCACAATATTAGAGGAAACACCTCAGCGACACCGCATTCCTTACTGTTAGAAACACATAAAAAATAAAACGTTTATTACCTTAGGAATTCTTGTAGGCAAGTATCACAAAATCTATGTCCACATGTTGAAACTTGAACAGGTTCTCTCATAGCCTTACTGCATAGAGGACATTGAAAGCGTCTCTTTGGTTTTTCCAGGAACTTGTAATCAAACCCTGGCATTTCTGCTGGAGAAGTCGAACTGTTAATCTGTCGGGAGTGTCTCTTCGTCCTACTGTCGCGTCCTTCGTAACGCAGTTCAACAAAGTAGCTATGCCTACAAATAAAACAGCTGACATCCGTCAGCTGTAACTTCAGAAATTCACGTCCGTTCACCGTCAACAGATCAGTGAAACAGGTAAGGTTACGCGCTGTCAGTTTCTTCTATCCGGTAAGCCGGTAGCTAAGTATACATAAAGCATAAACGAAGCGCCGGTTGCGTAAATCGCTCCACTGCTGTGCAAAAATGTGGCAAACGATTCTTCCAAAACACTCTTTCGACCTAGCTACCGACACTAGAGTCTAGAAACAGCCCAGAAAATTAGGATTTATTGTCTGGCAAAGGGTTATCTAAAGAGGCTTTCGTCTCCTCTCCCCGTTTTGAGGCAACACTGACTAGGGACTATAGTTGTATCCCATCTGTTAAAGGTATACATAACCCCGCCTACCATCTTGTGCGGGAGGAGCCGAATTTCAAATCTAGCTCATTTGGGGGCCCTTGGGTTCATTTGATTATTTGCTTTTTGCTTCTTTTTTTATCGGTTGCTGCATTACTGCGAATTTTATGTATCAATTTGTTAAGTGTGACCATTATTTATTTAATTGTCCTTTAAAACTAATCAGTTGTATTGATTATTTGTTTTATTTAAGCCCGTATAAGCCCGTACTAAATAATATTATTCCAAAGGTTGTATAACATGTTATACATAACGACTTACATTTAAATTAATAATAATTGCAATAATTACACATTATGTAATTATTCAAATACCTCAAATTTTGAAATCTACAGTAAAACACCTTCTGGTAAAATGTCTCCCTCTAGTGTTCCAAAAAGCAAAAAGAGCAACAACAACAAAAAGAACAATTGTTGAAATTATTATAGAATTTTATTTAGTAAGAAAGTGTACAAGGCGGCCACACTCAAGTCAAGTTTGCAGCTATGAAACCAGAGGCAAATTGTTATTTCGAAATGTGGTTTGGGTCATTAATTCCTGGATCATTAAATTAAATATAGTAATATACTTTATTTAGAATAAAAAATGACATTCCACCTTTAAACAAAAAAATAGTTCTGCATCTGTCATGCTTAGAAAGATTTGGATGGTATTTTTCAATGAAAGAGAGAAAATATTCAGCTTACTCGATATCAAGTGTGATAATATTACGAGTGTTCTAGATCATTATTGCTACGGCGTTTCATCATCTCGCCATCACACAAGTCTATTTGAAGAAATATTGTTGCAGTAAGCCAATAGAACTTTTACCTGCCGTGTTCTTGGCGTTTCCCTTCTCCACGTAAACTTACTCTCTCACACCGAACCGTTTGATGCGTTGCAGATTTTAATTAATTTTTGGAACATTTGATGACATAACAATGTTTACAATTTTATTAAAAATTGAAACAAAGCGAAAGTTTTTGTTCATATAGCTGCGTAAACAGTCACGTTTAAACAAATAATAAACAAGAATGTCTTATGATAGCAAAGGGTTCGTTTAGAAGAAAATCTAATCTTTGAGTCAATTTAATATTATAAAATTCGTCTACTCGATACATGATGATCACAATGTTTATATACATTACGTCCAATATCATCATTTTGTTTTAAATATTTGGGTTAAAGATCGACAAGACATCTTTAACACGTAGCCTATGATTTAATTAATGACCATCGTATTTTTTCTATATAACGGAAAATTGCAGTAGTAGCAGTAAAATCTATAATGCTATAATGCAGAGGACGGTGAAACTTCAGTAGACATTTAAATAAAAATAATTTAAAAATGTCTATTTTGGGTTCTGTTCTTAGATGAAAAATATATACAAATTATTTGTCGTCGTCGTCGTCACCCCCCTCCAAAAAAATAAAAAATAAAAAATAAAACGATTATTGTAATGTCTTCGCCAGATTGGCTACCATTCATATTATTACATACCGCAAACCCAGTGTTAACTGGATTTATAAACTGCGTAATTCCGCAATGGAAAATATTACAATGAGAGCGTTTACCTGCGTTCTTCCAACAACCCAGAACTCGCATTTCTGTGTAAATAATGAGTCATACCAATTACACGTTGTGGAATGTCTCTAGTAACTCTGGGGTAAAGCTGAAAAAAGTACTCTCGGATAAATGACTCTAGAAGAGAAAAGAGAAATATATCTACATTGATCTTTTCGGCGATGAAAAGCGATATATATACAACACATATTAAAATAAATGCAAATTTTTGTAAGGCACCCTTCAAAGAAGATTGTCGCACAGCACTGAACAGACATTGGAACGAGAGAAACAAGGAGTGTAAAGGGAATATTTAAAGCAAGAAATAAACCCTTTACCATGGAAATTGGAAAACAAAAATGCATATGCAGTTGCAGCGTGCAACCGTCCTTATGGAGAAATGCCACTGATATGTATTTACACCCATAATCTACCGAAGTGTAACAGCTGCTGAAAACCCCCAAAAAGGCGACGGAGCTTAATGCCAGACGTAGTTCAGATGCATCACCGGATAAGGGAAAACTATAACAAATGCAGCGCATGCAAGTTTTCTGATAATGATAGGTGTATAAGTATCTGGTACGTTCTATATAACATAGCAAATTAATGTCACATCAGCAAACCAATTAATGCAAACGGTCCGTTCAACCTTAGTGACCAATACCTTCAACGAGAAGGAGAAAATGAATCATTGTCACAGTGAGTGATTAACTATTGCCGGCGTTGTCCGTTTTGTAACACTTTTCCTACTGTCAATAGACATTTTTCCATCAAACACAACACCTCTTTCAGACACAGGACCAGCTAAACAGGAAGTAAACAAGGAAATTTGAGACCTCAACATTTATTTGAAAAGCTGAGGGATATTGCTGCAAAATACAAACATACATTAGAAACCTAAAACACTACTAATGATGCTTGGTTCAACAATGAACCTACAGTGCATAATCACGTTTATTTTTTTATATCCGATGGTACAGAATTCCATTCAACTGTATATCCTTCTTATTTTCCTTTGTTTTCTCTTACTGACTGAACTATATCAATGTATATCTGCACCAATATTATTCATTCATTTTACATGTGTAAAATGTTTATATGACTTGACTTTTATTTCGTGTTGTGGTCGACTTCTTAAATGAGAATCATTTCTCAAAGGCCGTACCTACGATTATGACGATGAAATGCAGTGGAAAACGAAAACATTAATCAAAATCAAGCCTTTTTTTTTTTTTTAAACCTCTGCCAAGGCGCCATCTTTAAGTCTGGGCTGCCTCTGGTCAGAAGGGCACCAGGAAATAGTGCACACGGTGTCGCACGGTTCAGGGACAGCTCTCTGTTTCCTTTTCAGTCTTAATGCGTGGCGGTTTCTCTTTTGAGCGAGGCCTTTCTCTGGGAGCTGTCCATCACGATGCATCACCCCATCTGGGCAAGAAAGGCTTCATCTGGGGACAGACTCTTCCAGTAATGCTGCATGCGAACCAAAGGAAAAAAGAAAGGAAAAACACGAGGTATGTCACAGTCATAGACAGAACCACTGAAAGAAATATATTACATTTCAGGGGTTGGTAATTCAGTTCTTGACTGGTAGAGCCCTGCAGGGATTTTATGGTGCGGTTGAGTGGGAAACCGATTTAGAACTGCAGTTACGGCGATTTGATCCAATAAGAAACCAGAAACAGCTGTGGTCCCAGAACCCTTCATAAAGCGGAGAGCTTTGGCCAAACGCTTCTCATTGTGTTGCCCGAACCTCTGCCATAGGAAAGCATGTGAATCTGGGACTCAACTGTGTTGCAGTGCAAAAGGGGTGATCCGTAAGCAAGGCACACGATCCCAGTCTCTTTGTTAGAATGCCCTTTCCATACAGGCCACTATAGTTCCTTTCATTTGAATGATCATATAAAGAAATGTTCAAGTGTGTCCCGCCCCTTTAAGACTGACCGGCCTGACATTCCAGGCCTGAATGCTAATTGCCAACAGTTCTCAGCAGAGTAACTGGTACAGCTGAAGATGATGGTTCAATCAGCCACAGTACAAAAGGCCACTGGTTTGTTAAGTCAGGGCCTGCACCTGAGGGGGAAAGCGGCTGCTAGTAGTTTGAAGCTCGTTGGAGGCCAACCAGGAGTGTTTTGGATTTAGACCCATTCTTGCAGGAGAACCAGACTAGCGATTTGACACTTTGTGGAATGAGAACCCTTTTATCTTAACCTTGGCTTTCTCATGTCCCTGTTTCTGTACCTCTGCCCAACAATGTAAGAAACGGCGATTTGCGATCCTGCGGCTAACAACGCGGCCTACACCCAAGGCGTGAAGATATGAAAATAAATATCATTCGATCAAGGAATGATTACATTGCTTTGGGTTCTGCCCCCTGACACTCAAATAAAGGCTGTCAAATTAAGCAACATGAGCACACCTCCCTGGCGAGACAAGAACATTAACAGACCCCTGCTGTTCACTTTATTGCTAGTGGAGACCAAAGTTCAGCAGATTGCCTCATCCCAAGCTAATTAACTAGCTATAATTAGGCTACTGAACAAAGGGAATAAATAGGAGGCATGGTCACTGCTGAATGGCTTGAATGCAGTGTCACACTGAAAAGAAGTTTTCATGTTTTTCCTGTTTTTAAAATTCCACAGTGTGTCTTTTTAATCCCCTTTAAATCTGATCTGAGTCAGCAGCTGTCAGTGATTGTTGTCAGAAATTGCCGTTTTTCACCACATACTAAACAATGATTGGCACGGCTTTCCACAACAATATAGAAACAGAAACAAAACAGACAGGGTATTACGTTTCACAGCCAGAAGGGTATTGCCATGACAACAGGCTACTGATGTCACCGTGAATGGGTGGCTCTCGTCAAGCTGCACCGCCTTTGGTATCCCAGAATCCTCCTCTTTCCTTCCCAGCCTGCCACGAGCTCCTTTGCCCCAGGTGTACACCTCCCCTTCTGCAGGAAGACACAGCAGAACAAAGCCATCGCACACCCGCAGGCTTACCCGACACGAAGCACAGCTGATAGTCTAATCCTGTCACTGCGGTTTTATGGTCCTGTGCCCGTGGAACCATGAAACCGCAAACATCAGAGGTCACCCTACCCTGGAGGGAAGCAGGGATGGATTAGCTAATCAGACAAATTTTGGAAATGACTGTTTCGTCCTGGCTCTTTTCTAATGTTAAAGCAAGACCTTTAATTCAATAATGAGCGCTTCAGGATAGCTTTTGCTCAATTGGCCAGAATGCTAGAAAGGATCATAAAACTTAAAACAACAAAAAAAAAAAAAATAGGGGGTAAAACGGGCTGTGAATAATAATAATAATAATGTAATAATATTAAATTTAAGTTTACAGTTAACAGAAATATACAGGCCTAGGATGTGAATTCTAGATCTTTTTGTTTCGTAGGCTAGATAGGTCAGATAACTCAATGTACTGAAAGATGTTACCAGCCAACACCCAACTGCTTTTTCAGGTAGACCGGAATTCGAGCATCAGCCTTATATGGCTGGCCTAATATAATCTTCTTAAAATCCTAATTGCTGCTACAGACTAATTTTGCATGCTGTTGCTGATATTATTCTTCTATGTGAAATGGAATGACAGGATTAGGCCACTGAAGCTTCACAGTTTACGTGAGCGTGAAGTTCAGTCGTGCAACGCCTGTTCAATCCTCACTATACACAACTATATACTGGAGTTTCGTGACACAGGCATAAGTGTCGCATTGGATAGAGGGGTTTAAACCAAAAGTTTGCGTCAAGCACTTTCAAATGTGTGTGGCACACAGTCAAACAGGTTCCAACACTGCACTTCCATAGACAGGACGTGAACCGCCTTCCACAGGTTAAAGCGGTTCCTCACGGAGACACACATCAATACGGCTCCGAACGGCTCAACCTTCCAGATGCTTACTAGGATGTCCTGTGCGCCACTACTCTGACGGGCTCACCTGCACCGATGGCCAGAGTGAAGGCGTCCCCACACGCTGCCATGGCGATGCCCTGCAGGCCTGGCACCAGATATGGCACTCGGCTGGTCCGGCGAGTGTTGCAGCCCAGTTGTCCGTGCTGGTTGCTCCCAAAAGTGTAGCACTCGCCCCCCTCTGGGGACACGACGTAGAGACGCAACAGGGGTTCCAAACCCAACAAGTGAATGACACAAGACACCAGCACGGCCCAGGACAATACATACGGTTGGCTATGAGGTACGTTCAGCTGGACCTTTTCTTCATTAATAACGTCTGCTTTGAGGAATGGCAGAACCCCTTCCCAAAACAGTCTACTGAATCTCTGCCGTTAGAGTGACGTGTAGCTTGAGTTAGCCTTGTGTGCTTCATAACAGACGGCATCGGCCTCTCTTATAGGTGAACCCCGGAGCTCGACCTCACCCGTGACTGCAGCGGAGTGCGCCGTCCCAATGTCCACGTAAACGATCTTCTCCACACTCAGGGGAGCGGACCGAACGGGACTGAAAGTGTGGGCTTCTTCAACCTGGTCCGCGGGGAGCGGTTCTTCTGCCGCCAGGATCTTATCCAAACCCAGCTTGTTAAATCTGAAAGCGCCAGGTGAGAACGAATGCAAGTTAGTTTCCTTTGATTCCGCAGAACAAGAGACTTTACCGCAGAACGATACATTACTTATCTCTAAAAGACAAAAACATATTTATCAACCGTGACGTCAGGGTTCCAACAAGGATAGCATGGATGTGACTCAGGAAGGACTATTTGTGCTATATTAACTTCCATAGGGCTCCCATTCATTTAAAAAGTACATTACTTTTTGTGTTGTACAAAGCCTTACAAACATACACATATATATATATATATATAATTATATCAAGTCACCTTTTGCAACTCCAAGGAATCTCTAGTAATACTTATGTATGAATCATGCAGGGTTTGTTTCCTTAAAGAGTCAATGAGGAACTGTGTATGAGTGAAGACTGATGACAGGTAGACACAGCTTCAGGCTTCCAAGGAACGACCTCCACCCCCCCTCAGGTTCATGAAGAATGTCTGTCACTGTGTCAGAATGTTGTCTCGCACGTTATGGGCTCCGAGCTTAATGTCACGGGTCTTACCTAAATCCACCTGTTCACCACCTGACACATCCGAGGGCGAAATGCAGACACTGCGACGGGATTTCACTGCAGCACAACTTAAATTCCCTTTCCTACACGCCCTGTGAGATGTTTCTTTGGATGACATGAATCACTCTCCGTGAATCTCTTCCGCCAACGCAACCCCAGCAGAAGGGACGGACAACTTTGCAATGTTTTGATTAATACTACTGAAGACGATTAGACTGCTGCAACACCTACCACCTAATTAACATCCAGCAGGAGATCTACTGGGAGGAGGCCAAGTAAAGTTTATCATTGGGAAAATACAGTACCAGCGCACCAGAGAGGGAGCTTCGACTCACCACGACAGAACGCCATGCTCAAGCTAGTCTCAGAACCTGTAACGTACCAGCGAGTGCAGCTCCGAGCCTGCAGAGCGAGCCCCTCACCTGTTGCTGCCACAGGCCAGGATGTCATGCTGTGTGCCAATGACAAGGGAGCAGTCCACCCCACACAGCACACGCTGGGCCTCGAACCCGTCGGGCAGGCGCACCTGCTGCGGCGAGTGGTGGGAGTCCTGGGAGCCCAGGCCCAGGCGACCTGTCAGTACGCGGGGAGGAAGGTGGCCACGAAAAACCAGGTTTACAAAGACGACAGCATCCTCGTACAGGCTGTGACTGTCACCACCGTGACTAGGGAGCAACGCGGAGATCTACGAGATCACAGAGCCAACTCCAGCCCAAGAGAAGAGGCGGAGGCTTTCCTACCATTGTCTCCTCTTCCCCAGGCAAAAACCTCCCTTTCGTTGGTGATGGCAAGGACGTGGGACGCCCCGCAGGACACCTGAACAAGCTCGTACCCGAGCAAGGCCTCCACGATCTTAGGCTGATTTAAAAAAACAAACAAAACAAAAAAAAAAATTACCTCGCAAATAATGAGTTGCTACATGTCGAAGCCCGAACCGCGACCAGAAACGGCGTTTTGCTAACCTGCGTAACGTCGTTGAAATTGCCATGTCCGAGGCAGCCATTGCTGCCGCTCCCGAAGGTCATTATTATGCCCCTGTCTGCAAATTGAGAACAAAGATAATTACATGAGATGAGGATGCGAAGTGAACCACAGGAAGAACAACTTAAAGGCCACGCTGTGCGTCACGTTGTTTTGGAAAGAGGTCAAACATAGCAGAACATAATCCTCTACAAGGGAATAAGAATAAGGAGTAGGAATGGGAATCTACTCAAATCACTTGTCCCAATGCCTGTAAGGACGCAAAGCTGAAAATTATGCTCCTTTATCCGATGTTATCTGCTGCTGCTGGCGACCTCAGGGCAGCTAATTCTAAGAATCCCTGAACGACAGCAGTGACAGAGACAACTGTAACACTGAGGGGATATGCGCAATTTAATGCTCTCAAATCAAGTGCCGAGAAGAAGTGGTGAATTTATCTGAGCTCTCTCGTGTTGCCAAGATCGTTTTTGTCTATATTTGTACTGAATTGTACATTGATTTTTATATCAGACCAGGCAGTAAATAAAAGAATAGCTAATGGCGGGAGACCTTCAGCCAACGTCAAAAGTAGAGCTCTGAAAGGAGTGTGGTAAACAGTGGCGAAACAGCACTTTTAAATATAACCAGCAAATGTGCCCACCTGTCATGCAGCTGGTGAAGAGATCTCCACAGGACACAGATTTGATGGTGACTCCAGACTGCCCCTCCAGGAAGCGGGAGATGAACTGCGGCTGCATCTGCCCCACTGCCCCAGGCAGGATGGGATCCCCAGACCCCACAGAAGGGGCCTGCCGAAACAAAGGGGAACCTCACACCCGTATTCCAAGAACAAAACGCATATTCATAACACCTTTTTCTTACTAAAGCCATCGGTAAACTGCAGCATGTCAAAAAGAATGCCATCCTTTATAGTTGGGTCTGGGGGAATAACCACAACAAAGGCCGTTGTCTGGCAGACATGCAAACAGGGAAAAGCAAAGCCTTGACCTCTGACCTCCCAGGTGATGAGACGGCCGGATTTGGTGACACCCATCTTCTGCGTGCGGCCTAGGGATACCTGCAGCACCTCAGTGTTGAGCATGGGGAGGCGGTGGGGGGCGGAGATCCCACTTCCCCAAGTGTACACAGAGGACAGGGGGAGGGGGTGCACCATCTTCCCTGAGCCCAAACCCGAAAGCCCATCTGACCGGTGGGAGAAGATCAGGAGGGAAGGGGTGAAATGAGGGTCAGACACCCAACGCGTCACAGCAGGAGATAGTGCCACCTTTCACAGCCTCAAACAGGGCTAAGAAGCAACACTTTCATTCCATGCCAAAACAAGACCGTACTAGACTTCTCAGAGCTGAAGTTCATCAACAGACAAAGTAATGAGGGTTCAATGAGGTAAAAGACCGATACTGACCCCTCGATCGGTTGCCGGGTAATCGTCCTCCTACCCTTCCATGGGCGCCTGCCTGCACGGCCGGCTTCTCGATTCTGGGACCAGAGAACAGTTGTTGTATTAAAAATAACATGAAGCGCAGGAGAGCCGCAACGTGCCGACTGACTCCAGTGCGGTTTTACGTCACGTCCTCTCGGTCCAAAAACAGTAACAAAAACAGTTTGATTGATATTTGTTTAAGCGGGATCTCCAAATTCAAACTGGAATGTGGACACAGGATGGGAATGCAAAATATAAAAACTGGAGAAAAAAAAAAAACAGTACAGTTGATTTATCTATACATAATGTTCAATATTTCTCAATAGAGATTTTGTTCTATAAAGAGAGTGCAGCCAAAATGTTGATTTTTTTTTATTATGTTTGGCTGGTGACATCACCTGCGCATCTTGACATTGCCAATGTCTGTGTACAGGTTGAGCAGAGGACAAATGCAGATGGGTTGGGCCATGATCTCGTTGAGCTGCGGCCGCTTGGACGGGTCCAGGTTGAGCATGTTAAGAATAAGCTGCCTCAGCTCTGGGCTGTACCGGTCCGAGATCGGGGCAAAGGTGCCACTCATGATCTTCAGAACCAGAGCAGGCAGGTTCTACAACAGGGAGGAAAGTAAGGCAGGGCAACAGAGCAGACAGGGAGACTTACCCATGAAGTCTGACAAATCCATACTACGTGCCGAATAACTGTAAGCAACTTTAGGTATATGAAGCCAATAAGGGCCAGAGTGTGTCACGTTGAAAAACAGACCCTTCAGTCTGACGTCTGGGTCATATGACATGCGATTCAGGAGGCGGTTCATGGAACACACATGTCCAAATCACTTGGCAAAATAAGACGATCTTACCGCTGCCTCAAAAGCTCTCTTAAGGCTTGCCAGCTCGTACAGCACACAGCCCAGAGCCCAGATGTCACTTTTCTGGTTGTAGGGCTTGCCTTCACAGAGCTCAGGGGAGATGTAGCACGGAGTTCCAACCACCTGCAAGGCATAGGGATGTGGAGGTGGACGTGAGCGTCATCAATCCAGAACACATGGTTGTAGCCAAGGCAGTCTCCTGGCAGTCGGCGGCCAGGCCTCCGACCCTCACCGTGTAGGCCTTGCTCTTGCTGACGAGGATCTTGGAGATGCCAAAGTCTCCGATCTTGACAATCATCTGGCGCTTGTCGAGCAGGATGTTCTGGGTCTTGAGGTCGCGGTGCAGGATGAGCTTGTTGTGAACATGGTAGAGTGCCAGCAGGATCTGCACGAAGAAGTGCATGATGGTGTCCTCATCCAGCAGGGAGTTGCAGCGCTTCTGGATGTAATCCGCCAGGGTTCCGCCTGGATCAGGACGCAGAGAAGCCCAGTCAAAGTGACGGCACGTCGTCACAGAGTGGGAGAACACTCACTGCATCCACCTTCTGGGGGGAGTTTAAAAAGCTAATTCACAGATATCTGTTCTGTTGAGAACTGTGTATGTTATGCTCTTTCCACACTGCTCTGACAGGTATGACATAAACATGATTTTTACACACAACCTATATTTTGTTAATCTACCATCTCCATGCCTAATATCCCCCCCTTTGTAAAGCAATTTTTCTCCTCTTCAAATACAGAATAAACGTCACTTAATTATAATATTTGACAAGGGGGTACCTGGCGCATACTCCATCGCGATCATGAGGGCCTTGTCTTCCAGGAAGTTTTCATAGTATTCTATGATGTTTGGGTGGCTGAGAAGTTTCAGCACCTGACACTCGTTCTGGGCAGCAAGTCGCTCGTCCCGCGTCATCTGCTCCACCGGGATCTCCTTCAGGATGACCAAGGCTCCGTCGCTGCGCCTCCGGCACAGATGCACGATTCTATCAGCGGGAGAGGGGCGTGTTTTACTTGGAACGGCTGCTACGAATTCTGCACTAAAGTAACTGTAACGGTTTTTATTAAGTGTTGGTACTGCTTTTTTTGTGTTAAGTAAATATACTAATTTGTTATTAATTCTTTACATATATGAAACACGGTTAAAGATCATATAAAATAGATGAACCGTTGAGACTTGTGCATACAAATTAGATTTAAACGCAGTTGGAAATGTGAATGAGAAACATTGAAATGTTGCAATCCGACAAAAACAACATATCGACAACCATTAACAACGGAAATTCACATTTAAGTAGCTACCCGTTAAACAGATAATATAACGGTTTAAGATAGTTAGAACCATTATTTTAACCGCGTTCCTCGGTATCCAAACTAGGCTAGCTAGTTTTCTATCGGACGTTGGATTAGTTTCGCCATCACTCAATTGTGTGTACAAATCATACATTTTTAAATTGTTGCAGATATAACTGTATATGAAAACTCGCCACTGACAGCCAGTGTCGTCAAATTTTCTTTTAAACTTTTAAACAAATAAAGCAACGACGGGAAAGAAACAAAACAGTTCACAAGCGGCGAAATCTTTTTTGTGTTAGAATTTAGAAAGTAAATCTGTGTCTTATTTACCCAAAAGCTCCTCTTCCAACAACTTTGATTTTTTCATACTTCTCCATTTTTTTTATTTCATGCAGTCACTCACTAACCGTCTCCTGGCAACCAGCCGCTCCTCCCAAGTCCTACAGGGAAGCAATTGGGACAAACATGTCCGCAGTATTTTAAGGAAAGTATTTATCCAAAAAAGTCCCCCCCTACACTAGCCACAGATATATCATCATTAATAACGGAGAAATGTACGTTATTTAAAGGGTTGCATAGTGCCCTCGGAGTTAACTGGGTACTCAGCAGACACCAAGATATCCTCTGTATTTAGTTTATAATAGAGTGCTTATACCCCCTCCATAGGCCCAATGAATTGGACGAATTCCAATATAAAATCAATGTTGAACGGGGTGGACCCAACTAATGATTAATGTGCCATAAACGTCAGTCAGACGTCTCCCATCCAAATCGAGTTTCCTGCTCATCACACATTCAAGCCTGAGGGCCGTCTGTCTCGGATCAGTGAAATCACTTGTAATACGTTATCGCACTGCTCGGCTTTAAAATCTTTCAAGGCTACACTGACGATCATTTATATCTGTATCAGAATGCTAATTCTAGCGCAGTCTGTTTTCGCGGAATCTCAAGGGCTCAGGTGTTAGAAAGGGTTATATTAAACACGAAAACCAACGCTGATTTTGCGTCATCCACGCTAGATCCTTTCCTTTGTGTTGGGAAGCAATAGTGTGGTCTTCGGTATCAAAAATCTGACCTTTGATTAAAGCCGAGAGGTGGGTTTTACAGCCAGTTCCTATTGTCTCCCAGTTACGTAATGTCCACATCCGGAGGGACTGACTTCAATTTCGGGTGAGAATGCTGAGACATTTGTGCAAAAGGCTTTTCACATTTCACACTGTGTTTTGAATTCCCTTCAGCCGTCGGATGTTGCCATCGTGGCGCGCTGTCGCTTTTCATTCATCATCTGGGGCAGAAGGAGAAGCAAATAGTCAACCAGCCCAATTCATGTCCACAAAGGAGATTATGTTCCCTCAGTGGGAAAACTGCCCTTGTAATCCATTTTCTAAGAAGCAGACGGAGTACCGATTTATCAATGGTGATAAATGAAGCCAGTGTGGGTATGGTCAGAAGTAAAGATATACACCTGGGTGATAGTATTTAAAAGCATGTTTTTAATGCACTATGTATGTACACGCTGAATGATGGAATAAAGACTGTTGCTCAGGTTGTTGTAATCAGTATTATACTGGCAGACTGGCAGACTCTCCTCCCTGGCCCAGATAAGCAGGCTGCCACCACAAACAGACCCTGCCAGGAAGGCTTCCGCCTCTGCTAAGATTTGGAAATGAGCACAAAGACCCAGCATTGTGCTCTACGCCGGCGGCGAGGAGGAAAGCCTAAGGGCCTGATAAGGGTCCGTCTGATTCTCCCCCCTCGCTCACAGGGTGGCGGATGTCTCCACGGCGGGTAGACGAGCCACACTGGCTCCCGTGATTACCGCCGCACACATACACACATACACACACGCATTAACACAGACACACTCACACACACACACACACTCCCACGCATGCACACATACACACATGCATGCACACAGACACAGATACACACACACACACACAGTATCCGAATCTGATCGCATTCTTCAGTAAAAGGATCAATTTGAAATTGCTGAGTCAGGCATCTGAAAAGTATTGTGTGTCTTGGACTGAGCCTCGAAGAACCGTGGCTTTGGAGAGGCTTTGGTATATGGAATGACTCATTATTGCCTTACTGCAGGACCCAATGAGACAGACATGTTTGTGAACGGAAAGGCAATCTCGCCACATGGAGCCACTGAATTGGATCTTTTTATCTGCTTTAGCCATCCTTGCAGTAAAATATATTGATCCCTATGTTTTCTCACTTCTCTTTTATACATTTTGATATAAATTTAAATGGGTGTATTTCATCTCCAGGAGTGTGTGAGTGTGTGTAACAACAGCATAATGACAACAGATGATGGATAATGGTGACTGATACCGGATCCAAGGGACTATTCACAAAGAGTCACAGACTTCGGCATGTCATCTCCTGCCACACACTTCCGGGGGGGGGGGGGGGGGGGGGGGGGGGGGGGGGGGGGGGGGGGGGGGGGGGGGGGGGGGGGGGGGGGGGGG
>JAOYSI010001635.1:0-16898 GCA_025775065.1 Hiodon alosoides | reverse complement strand
TATCTAAACTATGTAGGAAATCATAAGTATGGACTCCTGATGTCCATTCCACATGCATGCATGAGTGGACTGACAGAAATACCACAGGCCCCCCCCCCCTTGCTGCACCTCCAGAAGGACGGCCAGACTTATTCACTCCGTCTTAGACTAAACAGACAGTAGCGGTTTTAGGAAAGCGCTGCCCAGTCAGTCGTTCACAGCACATGAAGGAGCTGCAGTGATGAGGGAGTGAGGATGTTTTCTCAGGAGGGCGCCGCGCTGCGTGCCGCAAGCTAACCATCGCCCCCTGTCAGAGTCAATGCGTCAGCTGAAACCGCAGATCGCTTTTGCCACAGCTGAAAACATGGCAACATTCTTTTCTACACATACACTATTTCAGTATATTCTATAGGCTAAGAATGAACGGATTATGACTCAGATCACATTTACACAAAGAACACCATTAAATAAATAAAAAAACGAGAACAGCAGCTGATTTCCTTGGCCATGTCCACAGCTACCAACGCTAAATAAAAAAAGATTCAACTATAACTCAAGCTTGTCACAGACATCGTCATCATCTTTTGGCATACGTTGAGCAGACCTCGGAGCTGCCAGCAAGGCCCGAGCAGCATCACCCTGAAGCTCAATTGTGTCCCTCTCAAATGTGTCCCTCACAAATGTGTCCCTCACAAATGTGTCCGCGTCTCTTTCCCCGTGAAAATGAGCATGGGCTGAAACTTCACTGCATTCAATCGTGAAAAAAAGTCACGTAAGAAGTAAAAGTAATGAAAACATCTGTATTTAATAAGAAATATATTCTGTTCCACACCTTCGGGTTTACCTGTATGTGAAATATGTATTTTTACTCTGGAACCAAAAAAATAAAAACAGGCAATTAAATTCAGTAAATGTCTTGTCTTGTTGTATGACAATACTATTGTATGTTTTCCTAACCCGTTTTTATTTATAAATGCTATATAAATTTATGTTATTAATTTTTTTTTTAAATCCATCTTGGGACTAGACAAATTGGATGGGGGGACCAGGACTGCTGTATCTTGGGACAATGTCTAGCCCCAAGATAGATTTGTTTTTCTTTAGGAAAGGGGATCTAAGCAAATTGTAAATTCTAAATGAGTAGATGCAAACAAATATTGGTACTGCAGTTTACTTTCTGGTCCCCACAATACTCACAAGGCAAGCAAAAAGCTATGTCGTTTGAACAATCAGCAGAGATTAAATGACATTAGAAGTGTAGTACCACTGGAGGTTGACTAGGTGGTGCTCACACACAAATAAAAAAGTGAGATCAAAAAAAAAATAAAAGATCTCCAAGAATGTTAGTGATCATCTGCAGGGGTGGCCAACCCTAGTCCTTGAGAACTGGAGCGCATGCAGGCTTTCCTTTCACCTTGCCACAAATCATTCAACTGTGATCATTATTTGGATACGGAGTGAATCTGACATGATTTTTCCGGAAGCCAGTTAAGACGGCTCAAAACGCTGCAGATGTGGCTCTAGGGGACAAGGGTTGGTCACATGATCCACACCTTAATCACACCCCAAACCACAATCAATGACCACAAATAACTTCTGAATTCCCCAGGATTACAACACCAATGCAGACTGGTTGCTTTTTTGGAACATGAACTATATCCATCTATATATATCCATTATATATAACACATATACACACACACACACACTTTAAATACTATCTTCGATACCATGTTATTTCAGCAAGCAAACTACTTTCATATTTAACAGTTGCCATGCAACTGAACAATAAAAACAAACAGGAGCTGTATCACACCGACAAAGTGCTAAAAAATACAAATCATTTAACATTCCTTCAAGATTTGTGGATTACACCTCAGCAGATGCATTCTCTCTTTCCGGATCAAAGTGCATTTTCCACAAATACACAGGCCAGGATCAGCCAACACTTCTGAGAACGTTCCCAGCGATAACGATGCAACTTCGCTGCCATGACCACGGGCTGTTCCGACGTTGACAGCAACGTCAACCAGAAAGCGGATTCACGTTCCACAAATGTCACAAAAAATGATAATTTAGCTGGAAAACAAAGACACCAACACCAGCATGTGCATCACCGTGTTTGGTACGATACCCGGAGGTACACGGTATTCAATCTCATGGGTTCCACACCATCATCCTCTGCCTGATGGACCGAGTGGCCCATGACCCGCGCACATGCTTGAGATTTGGATCAGAAGCTAGCATGCGCCAGTTTATTTTAGGGAATAAATATAAGACATGAACAGAGAACGCTAGAAATAAAATACTCCAAAAAATAATTTGGGTTTACATCCACAGAGGCTACCAAAGTGGCCACATTAAAGACAACTGATCGTTTATTGATTTAGGACTGATTGGGAAGAGTATTAAACACAAAGCACACAAACCAAAAAGGGTTGAGAGTTTTAAAGTCATCCAACAGATCCACTAGTGCTGCACAATATTCATATAAAGTATACTGCAATATTTTTACATTTATTATTGCAACAGAGGTTTTCTAGGAGTTGCGGAGACTTTTGACATATGACATTTTAGGCAGTAAATTCTCTGAAAGGGTGAAGGGCTGTTGCCCGAGTGAGAGAGTCCACAGGCAGGGGAGAGGCATCCGTAAGGAAAAAAACGCAGCACAAAACAGGAGCAAACTGCCGACCGACCCGGGAGAAAAATCGTACTATTAAAAGGATGTGATGTAAAAAAATGATGTTATGTTGGTATGAATATGGCGCGTGTCAATATTGCCATGTCAATTCGTTTTTCCGTATATTGTTCAGCCCTGAGATGATTGGTCTGATAAATAGTTACATGTGGTCTGCAAAGACCAAAATGAGTAAAGTATTTTGTAAAGAAGAGAGACACATCTTCCAAAAAAAAGTTACTGAACTGCATGTCATGAACAACATCTGGAAGGTTAGTTAACATTCCCTCCAAGTGGAAAAATAACTAACTGATGACTTACCCTCTCTTGCCCGGCTGTGTCCCAGATAAGGAATTTGTGGAGTTCATTCTGGTACTGTACTGTCTTTGTCATGAAGGATGCCCTGAAAACCAGCATGTTCTCTTTAGTTTTGTGTAAATCACGCAGCTTTTCACCCATTCATTTCGGTTCATAAAGCCACTGAATTTTTGTGGCCTAAAAGGTGGCCTAAAACACACGAGGCTCAAAAGGTCTTTCGGCCAAACTTTAATACAAAATGAAACATGTAAATAAACACATAGACATATAGCCATTAAGGAACTAGCTAGCAAAAGTAAATGTAGTGAATTTTGTGAATTTACCCAATCGTTGGATTAATGTTAGGATCGAAGCTGTCTTCCACGAACCTCCACACAATGCTTGACTTTCCTACTCCAGTGTCCTGTAAAAAGCACGAAAACAAAGATTAGGCCTACAATATTTTAACAAGAAAGCCAGAAGTATTATGTGGCCTTCAAAATAACATGTATACCTGTAAAACCAATTTTGAGTTTGACTTTTCATAAACGTCTATATGGAATAAAATAATGCATGAAATCAAGTTTTTATACATGGGGGCCTAAAACACCGTAGCTTTAAACATGTTAACACAGTACGGGTGAAAGAAAGACATGATAATGTATAATTGCATGAACTTTGACCATGCAACAATCAAAACAACTACAAATCGATAAAACAGCACACCGTAATAGCAATAATAATTCGCATTCTACAACCTTATCTAGATAAAACATTTAAAAAAAAACATCTTTAAATGGACGATAACCTAATTATCAAATAGGAAAAAAAATCTTCGAAACAGTAGTTAGAACACGTTGTCTCTAATTCCTCATATATTTCTCATTCGGGGACGATAGCAAGATTTGTTTAAGTAATGGTCAGACACCTGGTGTGTATGTCCGTAACGTGACTTGCTAACTTTTTGGGGTAACATAGCTACTTAGCGAAACGAAATACAAAAGCCATTTAATTTGAATATGCGATGCATTATAATAAATAAATAAAAACCACGAAAACTCTTAGCTCTTATCCCACAAGAATACATACCATATAAAAGAATCTGATGTCTAAGAACAAAACCTTATTTAGCTAGCTAGCAATTTAAAGGTAAACGAACCGGATACTTACCATTGCCTAAAGTAGCCAGCTAACTTGCATGATACTTAAGGAATAATAAAAAAGAATGTACGTCCGTTTCCTTACCCCAAGCAGACAGACTTTCAACTCCCTCAGTGCCATGTCGTTATCCAAATAACAAAAAGTTTATAACCATTCCAGCGACATTAAAAACAACTCCTTGCTAGCTAATCAGGTTCCTGCAATAACAAAATAGCTAGTCAGCAACTTTTGAAGAACGAAAGGGTGATTTGTAAGTCATACAGATATGACTAATATTTTTACATTTATTTTGTATGTTGCAAAACGATTGTTTGTTTGATTTAGGTTCAAGACAATTCGAAAATATGTTCGAAATTGCGAGACGCCATCTTGAACTCGTATAAATGTAAAGTCACGTGATACAATGGATTCGTGTTTTTTTCCGTTGTTTAAAAAAAATATTTTTTCCCGATAGATAGTTTATTTTGATCTGTTTGGTATTTAGTGACAGTTTGTCAAATGTCCATTCTCATACATAAATATTATTTTAGAAATCAGTTCGAGGAAATAATTTCAGGAAGTAGCGCTTACTATCTTTGACAGCCGATACTGGAGCGGTGCAGTTGACAAATCAAGATGGCAGGTAATGTAAAGAAATTTAATCCAGTCTAAACTTTATTTCGAATCTGTCAGTGCTATTTGTTGATTTATTTCAACGTGTTTTTTGTTTGATCGACGTGAATACAAGGAGAGATATGTTTTATATTCTTAATGCAGCTAGACATATATGATTGGGTCATGATTCGCTACCAATCGTAGCTAGCCTAGATCATGCAAAACCAAATATGCTGCTAATATAGCTAGTTAGCCTAGCGAATAATTTGTCGCGACAGATTTTCTGTATTTATCTAAATCCGTTTCTTTTGACGACAAGTCGTACATAATTCCGAGGTACACTGTCTGGTTTATAAATCGCCTTGAAGGTTATATTTAATTGACTGGATTTCATATTTAATTTAAACTATTCGCTATGACAAGTTAGCTAGATTACCATTTTTAAATCAACCCCGAACAGTAGTTGGCTTGCCAGATCGATTAAGTATTTGATCGCAAATAAAAAAACACACACAGATCTTTTTGGCTGAACCTATACACTTCAGTTGCTGCATTTAGTCTTTGTTTAGATTTTGAGGCTGGTCTAACGTTTTCAGTATGTTATGTATTAGCAAGCTACCATGTTTTCGGCAATTTATTAAAGTTGTTTTGGTGAATCAAATCAATAATGAAACAACAAGTAGTTAATTATTAAAATAATTAAATAAATACCAATACTATTTTCATTGATTTATATTTGAAATTATAAAATGCCTACTGTAGTTACAATGAGAATCTAGCTAGCTTTAGCGAGTACAATACTGTACTACTACGGGATAGTTACCTACGTTGCAATTAAGTAACATTGTTAGACTGTTGCATTAGTTTCTTCCTCAATAAAAGCGAAAGCAACCCATTCAACATTTTTTTTTACAGGATTCGTGGTCACTGAACCGGCTAATTTAATGTTTTAGCTTATGAACTTACAGTACATGGAGCTATGTGCTTTGACGCATTTTGACAGGTAGCTTGGTCTTCGTAACGGAGATTGGGGCTACCGTTAATATTACAGATCATATATTAGCTTGCTTAATATGGTGAAAGGCTTTAATTATGACCGGCATGAAATAATAAAGTTTCTGACCTTGGTGACACCTTGGGGAGACTGCTGTGCAAAATATACTGTCACATCACTATATGAAGTTATAGACAAGAGGAACTCGCAACATTTGGGTTTTACACCTCAGTCATTTATACAGCCGAATATTTTTGGATATTTATAGAAAGCAATACAGATTAATAGTTCTGCCTCAGTGTACAACAGCAGTTGTTCCCTTCAATTACTGTCCTGTGGCAGGTTCAAATCCCTGTAGGGATTTGTGAAAACATTTCCAGTGCAACAGGGGGTCACATGTCCAATTTTTAAAACCATTGTTCCTTACTATTTTTGTTGACTCAGTTGTTATCCTTCTTGGCATGCTAAACAGTCTATATAAATTTGCATTTCTAGAATTTTTTAAATACTCGTTAAAAATATTGGGATACTTCCCCCTCAATTATATTGTTATTGAAATGCAGATAATTCAGGCATGCTGAATATGTATGCCTAATATGTATTTCATTATATTTACCTATATCTACCTAAACCTAATCTCTGTAAATTTGAATTAGTCTGGCGCCGCTAAAAATGGTTTCGATTTTACTGTGCTTCTGCAAGCAGATATGCACAATTCAGTACAGTCAGGCATGGGTCGCACCACGAAATCCACCATTTTTTGTTGCGTGGCCGAGTGGCGGGGTCATTTCACAAAGGATCCATGATCCATGCGTGAAGCCACTGGAAGGAAAGGAAGGGACTACTGTCCTGAGAGATGAACGAGACCAGGCAGGCGGCAGACATTTGGCTCTGTATGATAGCGCTGACGATGAGCTTTAATAAGCCAGGGAGAGTACTGGTGTCTGGACGAGCTGGTGAGAAGTGTGGGTGTTCAGAAGCAGGTGGATTTCTTTGGATGGTTGACGTAATTGGCTGGTGTCACAGTTTTTACTGCCAAAATATTGTATGGATAGCCTGACGTTCTTGACTGTCTAAGGGGAGGAGGTGGTCAGATTTGGTTTTCCAGGAAGAAAATGTATCATATTATTAAGTGTGTGTTTGTGTGTGTGTGTGTGTGTGCATGCATGTGTGTCAGTTAGAAAGAATGAGAATGTACAAAGAACATTCAAGTTAATTTAATTTTAGAATGCAAATAATACTATATTTGAAATCATTTTTTTGCAGTTAAATTATCCCCTGTTTTTACATCAGATTTCTTGATTGCATCTGTAACGTTTACGCTAGGCTAGCTGAGTACTTACTGTTGGGGGCGTTGCAATGCTGTTGTTGCTATTTGTTTGCTGAAGTGTTTCATTTACCATTCCATTTTTGTAGGACTGTCTTTATATTATGAAGATGGCCACGATGATTTAGATGACTGTAAGTATTTAACCTACCCCCTCTGTAGAATTATGACCGCCATAAATTTGCGACGAAAGTCAAACAGCATTTTTGGTAGCTGGTAACAGTTTACCAGCTAATTGGTTAGTTAAAGTTTGTGTGTCAGTATAATTACTCTTCTTGTGTGGTTTAAAAAAAACAACAACAACTTTGTTACAGGTCTAGCTTTGTGCTATAGGTCTGAATAAATGAATAAATAACAGCAAAGACTCAAAGAAAGCATCTCTAATGGCTGGATCACTTTAAAAAAACCATACAGCATGTAAAACTGTGAATTTTAATAAATTGCATTGTACCTTATTATTTTAAGCCCACCATCCAAGTTGGGATAGAAAAACCAACAGATGCCTTCGGTAAATGAAATGATAGACAGACCTCATAGTGTATAATCTTACTGCATGTTGAATACATGTATATTTGCCCTTAAATGACATGGACATCTTTTCACTTTGAATTATTCCAGAATTGCAATTATACTGACGTCATGGATTTCACAACCCTTTGAGTTCTAAATAAATAACCAAATTAAAAAGTCAGATATTTCCTAAATTAAATTTGAAATTAAGAGATACAATTGTGCTTAGATATAATGAATCCATATAAAAGTTAATGGATTGGGAAATCCAGTACTAGTGATTGTATTCTAGGACAACAAAGGTTTTTCCTTATCATTTCACAGTTGATCATTTGAATTTTGGCAAAGTTCATAAGTCTAGTAGTCCGGTTTATCAGAATCAAACACTAGTTGGTCATTTACTGTCTGTTCTGTGCGATTTGGATGATGCTAACAGTGACTATTAATTCAGGGGTCTTCTCTTGAGGGTATGTCTCTCCAACATGCCTTCAGGAATACCTTCAGCTCTTATGCAACTTTCCATTCAACCCCCATCAATTTTCAGTTTCAGTCCTTCGCACTGTTCCTTCGAGTTTCACGCTGTGTGAATTAATTAATTCAACTTCACCCCCTCTTAAACGGCGTGGCTTTTAGCGGTTAGTCTGCTGCGCACGCCATGCGCCCGCTTCCACAATAACCACGGGCCTTCCCTTCCTCAGTTGGGTTCGATGACTACGGTTCGGAGTGTGAGGGGATTCGGATCACGGCCTTCCTGGACGCCGGGCAGGACAACCTCACCCCATTGGGAAGGCTGGAGAAGTACGCCTTCAGCGAGAATGTCTTTAACAGGTAGGACGTAATGGAAACTGTCAGGCTGAAGGGACGCATCCAGAGACGTTTCTCCTCTGGCAGTAGCGCAGGTCATTGCATCGAGCCTGAGAAATCAGTTTCCCGTCCCATGAAATCTAATCTCTCCAGCTGTTAAACAGAGCACGCCTCTGGTGCAGAAACATAACTGCACATCTCTATCCTTAAATCAGGGTGTCAAATCTGGAGCATTTTTGAATGGGCAATGAGATGGGTCATTTATCACTGGTCTAAACAATTCGGTACGTCCGATACCTAAACCATAGCCAGACGTTATTGAGCCGGGCTGAGAGCTTCATAGATGGGGAAGGACGGGGCATTGGTGAAGGGGCACAACGTGGCCTGATCTTTAAATACGCAGTTTGTTTGATTGAGTGGCAGCGCAGTGAACAAGGGTTGATGTGAATAATGTCCCACGGGGGAGAAAAGCCTACCAGGTGACCCACAGCGAAGATCAGACCACATTTTGGCATTGGGCTCCGTGTATTGATTCTGCAAACGGCAACATAAACCCAATTCCTGTCTGTTTTTGGACTGCCAGGAATCAGATTTCACACCGGGCATGTAGAGATCCGTATCTTTTTTAACAGGACCGCAACGGCTTTTGTAAAGTGGGGCTGGCCGCTGTCCAACGCTGCATTCCAGGCCATTGGAACAGAGCACTGACGTGCAGTGTGCAGCGCTGGTTTTGTTTTCAGTGGACTGTCGCCGCTCAGTTTTGGCTTTTGTTCCTCCGCAGGCAAATTGTGGCGCGCGGACTGCTGGACGTCCTGAGGGAGTTCAGCGACAATGAGAACGACTTTGTCACTGTCATGGAAACGGTTGCCCGAATGTCGGAGGATGGAGGTACGCGTTTGGGCCACGTGCCGTTTATTTTAAGAAATAAGTGAGAGAGGTTTATTTGTCTTTTTTCCCCTATCTATGTGGAATCTCTGGTAGATTTTCAAAAGCGTCAGCTTGATTTTTATCTTCTGAAATAAACAATGTCTCAGTTACACAATTGTTCAGACTTTTCTTGCTGTGCCGTTTCTTGTGATAGTGTCTTCCTGTCAATTCACAAACAAATCACGTATCTCTTCATGTAAATGTAGGTGTTGTGGCAGAACATAAACAGGAATACTAAGAATGCAATTTTGCCACCGATTCTTTAAATGCAAAATAATCTATATACCCTTGTTTTTCTAAAAAACATGCGATCGCTCAGTACAAACTATACACTCTGTGCCTGTGATTTGCTTTCCCAGAGCCCACGGTACGTGCTGAGCTGATGGAGCAGGTGCCTAACATTGCCATGTTTTTACACGAGAGCCGGCCCAACTTTCCAGCTGCCTTCTCCCGGTATTTGGTGCCCATCGTGGTACGGTACCTGACTGACCCCAACAACCAGGTGGGCACTTCAGACCCGTTTCACATATTCCATTTTCACTCGCTCTCCTCTGAGCTATACAAAGTTGTTTTTGCCCCGTGCTCTCTTGGGAGGAGAGTGCCATTGATTTGAGCAACGTCCGGACTGTGAATTGTTGTAAGGATTTGTTGAATGATGTAACCGCACGCAAGGAGGACGTGAGCCCTCTGGTGCTGGCTTTCAGAAAAACATGGATTTTAATACCGGCTAAGTCTCTCCTCCTTACCGCGAGTGACTCTGCCTTCCTGGACAGGTTCGGAAGACCAGCCAGGCAGCCCTGCTCGTGCTCCTGGAACAGGGTCTCATCTGCAAGGGTGACATTGAGACCAAAGTGTGCCCCGTCCTGCTGGACCTCACGGAGCCAAGCAGTGACGACGATTACAAAATAGAGGCCGTGGCGGTGAGTGTCTAAAAATACCCCAAAATATCTCAAATACCACGACGAGTTACCGTCACGCTTTGCATCGTGGTCGTTTAGCAGATCTTATCCAGTGCTCGGATCAAGAGTCACACGCGAGTTCCGCAGTATGAGGGGTCAAAGAAAGGGGCGTTGTTCTGGAGCTCATTTATCTGAAACTGCGCGCGCTTGAGTACGAGCAGGAACGCTACCACGGCAGACTGGTGACGGTGACACTTTGTGTTCAGATCTTGTGTAAGCTGGTAACCATGCTGAGCAGGGACACAGTGGAACACTTGCTGCTCTTACGGTTCTGTGAACTGTGCAGCGACGCCAGGCTCTTTCAAGTCCGTAAGGTGAGTCCCCTCCTGTAGGCATCGGTGTAAATCTGTCTCACGGTGTGGAGGTATACCTTTTTACCGCTCTTTCAAGGTTTCGCGGTTGAATAGAGTGGTGATGCACCTTTAACACTGAGCCCCCAAATAGCACGTAGCTCCCCTGATTTTTGCCCCATTTAAACTCATTTCTGTTCAGCTGATCCGCTCTTCGCCGTCTTTTCCAGGTATGTGCCGCCAATTTCGGGGAGTTCTGCTCCATCGTGGGCCAGGACGCCACCGAAAAGCTTCTGGTAAGAGGACATTTAAAGGCTGCTGTAGTAGACGTTTGATCACAGGCGTTAACAGGGCCGCACGTTGCATAATGCGGTTCATTTTGTCCCGTTGGCAGATGGCGAAGTTTTTCGACCTGTGCTCGGACAGCCTGTGGGGGATCCGCAAGGCGTGCGCGGAGTGCTTCATGATTGTTTCCAATTGTACGTCCCCAGAGGCCCGGCGGACTAAGTTATCTCCTCTCTTCATCAGCCTTATCAGTGACCAGTCCCGCTGGGTACGGCTGAGGCACCAACTCGCACCACAGAAAACTTCACGAGCCCTAGTGGAGATTTTCCAAAAAATTAAACGAGTCTTAAAAAAGAAAAACAACCCGGAGTTCTGTAGTAATAATCTGTAGAATACGAAGGAAGCAACCCAATGAGTATCCAGTGTAGACTCTTGCTGTATGGGTACATATTGGTTATCTTACAAAGTTTCCTTCTTAGTATAGGCCTCTGTAAAATCTGAAACACAATGAAAACACTTTGCCATGTTGACACACTTTGGCCCGGAGCGTAGCCGTTCCACCGGCTATTGGAATCGGACCCATTGCCCTAATGTGGATCTACGTTCCCCAGGTGCGACAGGCTGCCTTCCAGTCCCTCGGCCGCTTCATTTCCACCTTTGCCAACCCCTCCAGCACTGGCCTGCACTTCAGAGAAGACGGGACCCTATGTGAGATCACCAAGAACCCCCCCGACAGGTAGGGATTACTTTTCTTTCTCACTCTCATCAGAACAGCGCCGTTCGTCTGAGCCCGAAAATTAACGTTTTTACGCGGCGTTTTCCGTTGACATTGTCTGTGTGTTTTTTTTTTTTGTAGTTTTAGCTGTTTGGTATTTTATATTAAAAACTCTTGACTTCTCAGAAACCACATTCTGCGTATAAAGGAAGTGTACTCTAATAATATTCTGCCTCTTATGTGTGCAGGTGTGAGCGTAGTATTTGCAATGCTGGGACAGAGCGCGCCCCGACAGAGAGATTGGCCCACATATCCCAGGACCCAGGATGTAGCTCAAGCCCAGTTCTAGACTCCTCTTCACGGGTCATTGGTGACCCCAGCCCTGGATGTACGAAAGAAGACTGTTGCAGGGAGCCGGGACAGAACTGCCCTGCTGTCTCGCAAGGGCGGGACGGGGAACGCCCCCAGAGCGAAGACACATACAACTCCTTCAACTACTGGAGGCCCCTGTTGCCTGACATCAGCCAGGATCTGGAGCTGATGCAGAGGGAAGGAAAGGAAAAGGAAGTGTCCAGCCTGGGCTCCCAAGGGCCCGCCACCAGCTCCCAAATCCAGAAAGTGCTGGACTGCCTACAGCCCCACCTGGACGACCCAGACGTGCAAGGTAGTCGGTGATCAGAGTGCTGGGAAGTTGTTCCTCACTGTCGCTCTTCGTGGGTGGTTTTTCCGACGCGCGTCTGTGGTCTGTAGAACTTGACTACTTGAAAAGCGGGGAACGTGTTTCGCTCTCCAGCTCAAGTTCAAGTGCTGTCCGCTGCTCTGAAGGCGGCTCAGCTGGAGATTCAGTCCGAGGAAGAGGAGGAGGAGGAGGAGGAGACGCCACAGGGTGCCGGAGAGGGCGGAGAACCGGCCTCCCGTGCTGTCGACCCTGAAGCCACTGGCCAGCCAGCTCTGTCCGAATCGGAGCCTCCCGTCAGTCCACAGACCCCACCCGGCTCGGACCCGCCCCACGACGGCTCAGACGCGAGCCACGTGGTGAGAAACGCGCTGGTGAGCGTTGTGATCAATATCGATGGCAGTGGCTTGCGGCCGTCATAGAACCTTCTAGACATGTCCGAACGAGCGTTGTCACGTGTTCTCTCCTCTCACTCAGGAGCCCGACGAGTTAATCAAACCCGTGGCTGAAGGAGAGGAGTTCCCCAACCAGCTGTTTGAGGAAGAGAAGTCTAAAGTCCAGGTTAGTTTAGTTATCTTTATAAGGTGCACGTTGGTCTATGTAAAATTAATCTAAAAAAAAAAAAAAATGTTTAATGGAAATGTTGTTAACTAAGATTTTTTTTTTTTTTTTTTTTTAAGTGGGTAGTGACACCAAGCTGGTCCCTGGGTCTTGACATTTGTTTTCATATTGCCTTCAAGTTCCATTTCACTTTTAATTAAATTAGCATTACTTCTCACATCCAAAGAATTGCCATAGCGACCGTCGCTTTGACGACAGCCTTTTAGACGTTAACCGCGGAGGCTTTCCCTTCCTGCTGTAGAACGTGATCCCTCAGCAGCTGCTGGATCAGTACCTGTCGATGACAGACCCGGCCCGGGCCCAGACGGTGGACACCGAAATCGCCAAGCACTGCGCCTTCAGCCTGCCTGGAGTAGCGCTGACGTTGGGGAGGCAGAACTGGCACTGTCTCAAGGACACCTACGAAACACTTGCCACAGACGTGCAGGTGACTTTTCACGTCTGGCTACGTGCTATTTAACTTGAGCAAGTCTCGAACCTGTCTCACTCCGGACAAGAGAGTCTGGTAAATGAATGAGGTTTAAGTACGGGCCGCCACGTTACTGATAAATGCAATTTAGTTTCCGCAAGGCGGGTGCATGAAAAGGATGTACCACACCGGTGGGGAATTACAGGTCAAAAAGGTCAATCATGTTTCTGAGACCTTTTGGCTAAATGGAGTGTTGACTGGATTTTAATATCGTTTAACACGTTTTTGTCTCTCTGCTCACAACTAAGAGTGACTATGATCATATGGTTTGAGTAATGGCTGAATAGTCACTGTGCTGATAGCAGTGACCGTAGTTATAAATAGACACGTTACATTAAATATTGGTGTCTTGTTTAAAAAAAAAAAGTACTGGTAGCCTTCCAGTTGCTTGAATACATCTGGCTAAGACAACGATATGCAAACTGACATCCTGAGCAGGCAAATTAACCATGCTATTAGTTTGTAATTTTTTGCCGTCATACTACGGTTTTCAACTGGCTAAAGTAGTATAATCTTGTAAGACAAAGATGACACTTTCCGTTCCCGCTCCCTCAGTGGAAGGTCCGACGGACTTTGGCGTTCTCTATCCACGAGTTGGCAGTGATTCTAGGAGACCAGCTGACGGCTGCAGACCTTGTGCCCATTTTCAACGGCTTCTTAAAAGACCTGGATGAGGTTCGCATCGGGGTCCTTAAGCACCTCTACGACTTCCTCAAGGTGAGAACTGCCCTGTGGATTAGGCTTGTGTGACGTTTAACTTTGTGGAGAAAAATTCCCCATCCCAGCTCCTGGGGAATTCATGGCTAATTTTTTTAATCCACTGTTTGTTTAGAATAGAAAGAAGAAACAAAAGTGACATTTACTAGAAGTTTAAACTTCGCCACTGTCTTGTGAAGGCTTGTTTGTACTTCTGTGGGATCTGGGTCCCTCCAACTGAGGTTGACGGGGTTGGGCTGTTGAGTTCCTGTTGTGTGCGGCTGTGGCTAATTGAAGATATTATTTTTCTCTGTTGACCAATCAACTGTAGGGCGGTAGTGACTGCTGTGGGTTAATGTCTGTCTGAACTTCGCATGCGTCTGTCCCAACGTCTGTCCCAACGTCTGTCCCAACGTCTGTCTATTGCAGCTGCTTCCAGCTGACAAGCGACGGGAGTATCTTTACCAACTTCAGGAGTTCATGGTGACTGATAACAGTCGGAACTGGAGGTTCAGATATGAACTGGCAGAGTAAGTCTTAAGTATTTTTCTAAGTTGCTTTCGCGAGTTATTCGGATGCCTAGAAGTCCCTATAAACACGTCTTGTTCCATGCCTATCACCAGGCAGTTAATCCTGATCATCGAGCTCTACAGCCATTATGACGTCTACGACTACCTCCGACAGATAGCACTTACCCTCTGCTCAGACAAAGTTTCCGAAGTCAGGTGGCTCTCCTACAAGTTGGTAAGTTTCAATAAAACCACCTACGACTGCCTACAAGGATTTATTATCCATCGTCTTTTGTATGTTTCAAATTGAATAACTATGTAGATCTGGGACTTGGTGTTAATTTGTCCGTTAGCAATGAGATCCTTCAGCTCGAACTTCTGCGTCACTTACAGCAACATGGCTTTGACCATGTACAGCTATCCAAAGTTCATTAGGTCTTCAGGAGTCAACTAGATGACTACAAAGTGGTCACTGATCTAAGTACAGTGGGTAAATGCAGCATCCTGAGAATTGTGTATTTCCTTCAGGTGGTTGAGATCTTGCAGAAGATGTATGCTAGCGGAGACCATGACCTGGGTCTCAACTTCATTAATGAACTAACTGTTAGGTTCTGCCACTGCCCCAAGTGGGTGGGACGCCAGGCATTTGCTTTCATTTGCCAGGTGAGTGAACCTCTTCCCCCTCCTTGCGTTATTTCTAACAGTCCCGAAAGGGACACTAGAAGCCGCCTCTTGGTCTGACCGTGTGATATAAAATCTCTGGCCAACATCCTCCTCAGGCGGTTGTGGAAGAAGACTGTATGCCCATGGACCAATTTGCCCAACACCTTCTGCCCAGTCTGCTGAGTCTGTCTACCGACCCTGTGGCCAACGTCCGAGTACTGGTGGCCAAAGCGCTCAGACAAAGCATCCTAGAAAAAGGTGCCTTTTCCGCTCACTCTGAATTAGCTCTGCACAAGAGCCACACATGAGGGGGGGTTGGTGATTTGCTGATTTTTTTTTGGGAGATGTTATCGTCCCATTCTGAAAACGGCCTCCTGCTTTGTGGAATTGTAGAACGATGAGCAGAACATCTCCCACGGTGCATGATTTCTCTGCTCAGTTTTGCCCCATCTACTGAACTTACTCTGAATTACATCCAGATTTAGGTCATAAATAAAGCTGCCTGATTTTTCAGAAGAGAGGCACTCTGTGGTGCCCATTTGGCCATTTGTTTCCTATCCCATGATCATTTTCTCAAATCAAGAGCTTCCTAGCCAATGCATAAGTTTTAACTTTGAAATGACCTTTCATCAACGGGTTGATATTATTGATGCTGGTTATGCACTGGTGTAGAAACTACAGGTTTTTGTCTGCTGATTACACATGTTGGTTTCTCCTTACCTCGACCCCATGTTGTTGTTCTTCCGTTTTCCCTCAGCTTACTTCAGAGACCCCGGCAGTGCCTACTCGGATGAGCTGGAAGAGACCGTGTTGGCACTTCAGGCGGACAAAGACAGGGACGTGCGCTTCTTTGCCAGTCTGGATCCCACCAAACATGTTGCTGATACAGCTGCCTTAATCTAGCTCAGCCCCTAACCAGCAGCAATCACCAGCATTGTACCGCAGAGGTGCACTGAGACTCACATTGGTACCCATCAGCTCCTGGGCTGTCCTGATCAGAGAGCCGGGCACGGAACCTGGTCGTGGAAGAGAGGGGGGGGGGGGGGGTAGCTGCGTTCTGGGCCCTGTTGATGCAAAGAGTGGCTTTCTGGGGTAAGAAACACAAACAGGCCAGCTTGAACTACATCTTCTTTTGACTGTACATTTTTTAAATTCTTAAAAGTTGTGAAATACAGCAGGCCTGCTTTCCAAAGCTAATTGTATATTGTTTATATAGATGATGTAGAATTTTTTTTTTTTCCACCCACCCTTGGATTCCTTTAAAAAAAAAAAAAAAAAATGAAAAAAAAAAAAAAAAAAAAGAAAGAGGTGGCCCGTTTATTAAAAAAGGGGAAATTATATTAAAAATAAGAGCTAGCACACCAAAAAATAGCAATGAACCCAGGTTGTTTTACAACGGACACTGTTAATCAGTGTTACCTCGTAACCGCACTCAGCCCCAGGGAGTCTTCAGGTTTTCTGTGGGATCATCTTGGTTCATAGACCACCTCCCCTGGGCCTCGTGGCCCTCCTTAACCACTACTGCGTGGGAGATGTTCCATCTCCTCTCCCACTGCATCTAAAAAAAATTAATTTAAAAAAAATCATATCAAGACTTTTAAAGAACAAAATAGGAATGAAAAACTGTGGCTTGTCTCGTATTCATGGTGTGACGGGGGGGGGGGGGGCGGGCGCGGCGGGGGGGGGGGGGGGGGGGGGGGGGGGGGGGGGGGGGGGGGGGGGGGGGGGGGGGGGGGGGGGGGGGG
>JAOYSI010001634.1:0-16901 GCA_025775065.1 Hiodon alosoides | reverse complement strand
CACACACACACACACACACACACACTCAGACAATCTATATATAGTGTACACATATAAATGATGAATCCATGAAAAAGACACAGTTTCGGCTGCTTCGGTCGGAAAGTATATATATCTTAGGAAAGAAAACAGGTTCAGTTTATGTGGCAATTCGACTTCACAGTGTAAGGTAAAATATATGCTTACTTACATGGGTGCCAGAGCACGAAATATACACTTTGATTACACCAACATCTAAACAGTCGTCTTTAATATACTCAAATTCAGTGTTCTTAATTTATTCATTTAAAATCATAAACCGTCAATTAATGTACGTTGGCGAGGCAGCGGAGGAGCCAGCCAGACATTTAGCCAACATCAGCTTCAAAACACATTAATGTCCCTCAGCACCTAATTTAAGAGAGCAAAAAATTAATAATTCAACCGAGGTCGTAAATTTCCGCAGCGCTTGATTGCCCATTAGAGCGGGTGAGTGAAACTTCAGCCAGCTAAAGCGTTGCTGGGTTTTGCGCATCAGCACGTTATCAAGTCGGTTCTAGGTTGCTGAACCGCCCACCACCCCGTCTCCTTCCTTCTTAATTGCACGTTGGCATCCGAGACCAGTGCCCAGCGCGAAGCCACGCAGTATAAAGAAAGTGCCAGCGATAGAGAAGGCTCACAGGTGTCTCTAAATATGAATCGGATTTTTCCGGGAGGCAACTGCGCGGGAACCACTAAATAAAACAGCGAGTGTCAATGCTGCAGCCCAGTTCTGTCAAGCCTTTGCTGTCAGGCCGGTAAACATTATGTTTGTTAATGTCTGTATTGCGATTCAGGAGGGCAACAGCCGGAAAATAGCCGGTGGAAGCGATGAGACAGTGATAATTCCTCAAAACTGCATGAACAGTTCTGTGATTTCCGGTCCAAGTTGGATTTTGGCAAACAAATTTTCTGTGTGGCTGTGTTTCTGAAGCACATTATGTGACCTTATGTCTACTACTTTTTTGTATTTTTTATTTTGAGAATCAAATGTTCAGTCTTCCTTTCCACAACAAGGATTGCATTCAGCCATCTTCTATTAGCGAGTGCCAAAAGGGAAACGGTTGGTAAAGTTAAAAAGAATAAAATCAATTTGGATTGCCAAACCTACAGCCTTGATAATCAAAGTCCAGTATTACAATACTGTGATAAACTCCCTCCCAAAGGAACGGCTCTCGGCCATGCGCAAGATTTCCATTTTGTTTGGAAGCCAAAGCGATTCATTTTCAGAGCCAGGGGGCGAAGACGTTCAGACCGGACTCTACGAAAGACGCCAGGGAAGGGAGGCCAGGACAGGGCCCCTGTTTATGCAGGGTAAATAAGCCATGTGGTGCTCGGAGAGCAGGCCAGAGCACCAGTGAAGGACGTCGGCAGGGAGGATGAAAATAACTACAGTCTGCAGGTTCTGATATTGAACCTCTCTGGGAGCCCTGGGAGTGTGCACGGATATTGATGGATTCCATGCGCTAAAGGTTACATTTAAATAGAGAGAGTAATAAAAAATAAAAAAACACACACACGTCACGTGACTATATATTAAAGCTGCAGAAGTTCCGGCTTCAAGGATCAAGTGCGTCCCGCAGACAGGGGGCAGATGCTCCGTGTGGCGTGAGGGGGATCCGACGGAAAAAAACAATTCTGACATCTGCTATGAATATGCATGCGTCTACAGCAATTAAAAACGTGTCAACAAAGTGGAGGACGATAACAGGGTGTAGAGTGGGCCACTCACATGGAATGGGTTGCAGTTTCTGCCTCTCCACAGCAATGTCTATTTTTATGGATTCTTTTTGGTAACCGCGAATGTGTCGCACACAGACATGGCTGATGACCACGGGACAGCCTGTCAGCTGCCTCTGAGTAAAAGAGTCGTAGCACGGCGTCTAATTTGTAAGTTTGACGGTTTTCTTTCTTTTTCGTTTACCAACAGGCTTAATTGTCAAAAGCAATAAGCAGACATGACTGCTGCCGCACAATGATTGAAGAGAAGCCCTTTTCTCTCTCTGTATCTCTCTCTCGCTCCACTTTCCCTCCCACCCTCTTCGTGATTACCATGTTGAATGATTAGCATGTAAAATGACTCTTCAAGGACCGCTAAAGTCATTGCAGTATCTGCATAATTAAAAAAATATAAAAAATAACAGGCCATCGCGTGCCCAATGACAAATTCAAAGGCCTACGAGGACAGGGAGAGTTCAGTAAACTGATACCTATTCAGCCAGCACTTAGCAAGAGCCATGTCGCGTAGTGCTAAACAAATGTGTGGGGGGGGGGGGGTTACATGCCCCCCCCCCCCCCAAAAAGGAGATTTACAGCTTAATAGTACCACCAGTGATGAATATGTATAGGATAAACCTTTACAAAGTAAAGAAGGTCTTATTTTCCACGGTACGAGGAAGGCCTCTTTCTGTATTCACCTCACAAATGGATGCCATGTCTCTGGACAACAGAGATCACTTTACTACTCGCCTGGGTTAACGGGTTTAATGTGTTCAAGAGGTCCCCTGGTCCCTTGTTACCCGGCTTCATGTATTTGTTCTTTTTAAATGATTTTTTTTTAACCCCTACTGTTATCTCTAATTGCCTTTACTTAGCGACAGCTCGACTCACACAGAGGGCTCCCAAATTACAATGTTTTTGTTTTTGTTTTTGTTTTAACTGTCCAGGTTTAAGTGCCCGACGTTGTGTTGTTCGCTCTTCTGCGGCAGTGTCTCTGGATGTAATGTGTGCTAAACCAGGTGAGATGGAAGAGAAAGTCCATTAGAGAAGAGCCACATTAAAAGTACCTCTTCTGCTGAAGGAGGTACCATCCGGCAAAGAGGGAGGAATAACATTAGGATTATACTCTTAGGCTAAGAAGACATGACACCGGGATGGGGAGAACAAGAAGCCACATAGGCAGCCTCTGTGCATGTTTCTCTGGACACATGTAAGCAGCACTAATAGCTAGCAAAATGTACCAACCATTAGTGCACTCTCACTTCTGCACTCAAGCACACACACACATACAAACATATGCACAGAGATAAACACACACACAGATATATATAAACAAACGCACTGAAACGCATATACTCATGCACATACACACACAGCTACACACATAGGAGCATGCACACACACGCATGCACTAAAACACACAAGCATGCATTAAAACACACACATACAGACTCGTGCACACACATAGACACACACAAACACGCACTAAAACATGTGAATCGCGTGCACACACGCACACACTCTGGAATACCTAACAGTTAATAAATGGGAAGAACAATGATTGCCTTGAGCAAGTCCCGGCACTTGGGCAGCCGAGGTACAGGCACAGCCATTTCAATGTAAGAAATGTAAGAACAAAACTGGAATGGACTGATTATAGTGACAAATGAAAAATGAAAAGTATCTGTACAAAAGGAAAGGGGTCGCATAACAATAAAAGGGAGTGGGAATGCACAGCAGACAAAAGCGCGAGGCGCAGACCCAGGGGAAGCGGCGTGGTTACTGAACACGCGTGCATTCTTCTGCTACATCCCTCCGGGGGCGCGTTCCCCCCTCTGGTGGCACCTGCCGGTATCACCCTGGGATTTGGGATCTTTTTGCGTGGTAAAATGGGAACACTGTGCGATGTAGCGAAAGGGGAACGACGCAAAGCAGCCCAGGCTTGGCTTCAAAGTCCACAGCGCCCGTCACATTCTCCCTGCGCCGCTGCACGGGGACGGCCCCTTCCTCTCCGCCACAGACCGAAAAGTCCAAAAATCCATCTGCATTGAGTTGAGACGCTCGGAAAAAGAGCGGCATTAATTGTTTTCACTTTGGTGTATATTAATGCTTTCCCCAATTTGAACATTTAATTAGGGCAAACCGAATCCCTAATAGACTAATTCCAACAATTCTCTGGGCTTCTGTGAGAGAGACAAGATGAACATTAGTGATCATTATCAATGTGGTCAGAGAGGTTCTCCAACGCCATTAACGTGATTAGCGAAACCTGCAAAACGAAGACAGACGGAGATACGCAAACACTTTTAATGAGAGTGTTTTTTTGTTTGTTTGTTTTTTACCTCCTCCTAACCGCTGCTCTACAAAAATGCATTGTGCACAGTGCATTGGCAACAACACCAGAGCTTTCCAGGAGCCCAAAGTACAGACTCAAGGGTAACTCCAAAAGGTATCTTCGTCAGGTTTTTTATTTATTTCTAAAGTATTGAAAGTGACCCGGTAAACTGAGTAACATTCCATTAATACTGCGATTGTAAACCGAGATTGAAGGTTTACGGATTGGTTTTTACGACGCCTGGGTATTCTCCAATAAAACAGGTCGCTAAACCACTGGCCTGTGTCCGAGCGGTGAACTGTTTAAACAGGCCCAACCTTTTTACGGTGCCGGCGACCTTGCTGTTTGTGTCGCCGCTCAGCTCAGGCGACACCTCGTTGTCCTCCAGCGCACTATTTACAACACAACCGGACCATTGTCAAATCCTGACAGATGGGGGGGTACAGGGAGGTGTGAAATTTGAGAAATGGGCAGGGCTATAAGAGGGGTCTTAAGAGTGGGATGGGGGAAGGGGGGGTATGTGGAGGCAGCTTTCCATAGCCTACATAACCCCCACCCCACCGAGTAGGTTGATCCTTTAGCACCTAGGCGTCCATCATAAACCTGTTAACACCCCCAGAGAAGGCAAGGCGTCCCCAGACTGTGTGTTCAGCACTACCATCACACAAAGAGCGCTGTCCGTTCTTCTGTCGTTAAGGCAAGGCTTGCGTGTAGAACAGAACTAACACTGAATTTTAAGACCCCTCCTAGATGACCTTTGCCGAGCAGATGACATTAGTCCTTTTTTTGTTTTGTTTGGATCCCCCCCCCCCCAGTGACCCAAGGGATACCCAGGGAAATCATTTGGCAGAAACAGCCAGAACTGTTGGCCGGCATATCACAAATATAAAAAAAAAACAAGCTTGATCAAATAACTTTGCAGTAAAATACAAACAAATCACAAGAGGAAATGGAGTTGAATCAATTTAGCAAAATACTGTAAGACTCAGGAAGCGACAGGGTCACATCTGCTGAACGCTACCTTGGGTACTCCCAAGAGGAACCCTACACAATTTATTCCCTATGCAAAAGAACAAAACATTCAGCTAGAAAATGCAGTACACATAATAACTAGCTAGCCAGCTGAGTGTTTAAAGCCGTCTGTGCGGAAAATATTTTTTACAGTCATTTAACTTGCTAAACCTCTCTCAGTGAGAAAAAAGCAGGGCAGCGACAATAGAAAACATTCGATCATTATCATTTCTATTCTTTATGTACATATAAAAAAGCTTTTTTGCAGAAAATCAGGAAATTCACTGAGTTTACAATGCTTTTACCCTATGATCATGGGTGGAATCTGTGTCTAATATATTCCTCAAAACTAGAAGAAGAATTTTAATAGTGAGGTCTAAATAAATACTATAAGGTATCAATAACAATCTAGGTTTAAACCCATGCTTTTTTCTGAGCCCCGACCTACAGGAAATACGTTTTTGTGTTTCAACAAGAGAGAGAGAGACGTCTTTATCCACTTGGCAAACACCTCAGTTCTCCCACAGGTGAAGAAGTCAGCTTTGACCTCTTGAATCTGATTATATTGGATAATACTTTAGAATAAGAAAGTAAAAGGAAGAAACGGTAATCAGAACTCAAAGCACTCCTGGAGTACTAGTTCCGCAGCCAAATTGCCCCCTATCATCAATAATGTCTTCAGCAAAGACTACAGACTCAAGCAAGCAGAGAAGGAGAAGATAGGGTGGAAGTCCAAGTGTCTTCTCCCGGGAAAATTCGCTCAACCTTCAGACACATTTTTTAAATGGCCCTAAGTGTCTACAAGGAGGCCCAACGAGTTAAAGGGAAAGCTTCCAATCCATGAAAGTTTGTGTCGGCCCGGCTGCAACAAGTACAGTGCAAATACAGCGTTGGGAAATGATTGACTACTGAAGAATGTTGACAAGCACGGCAAGAGTTCAGCGAGAGTGCAGAGACGCACGGCTATATAAATAAATAAATAAATAAATAAATAAATAAATACTTTCATCCGAATGAAAAGCAGAGGTGCATCTCAGATGTAGGTGGGCCGGGATGGGAGAGCTCAGGCATTCCTATGTTTGGGAGGAATATAGATTTGAGAACATTTTGTCTGGTCCGACGACTTCTGGGAACAGCGTAAATCACGTTGGAAGCACGTCACATGGAATTATTACTGGAGCAGAAATACCAGGGTAATGTTAATTAAATAAAGCGAACAACGGCGTTGATCAAATGATAATGACGTTTTATGATTCTATTTTTTTTTTTGTAGTTCCTATTCATTCTGCTTAGCAGATGGTTGTACTGAATTTTAATAATAACAGTTTAATGCTAACCGTGTAAATGATAACAGTGACCCTAAAAATGCTATTATTCAAAGAACTGACACAGCGGAGTGCCTTCGTTGTCCAAGAACAACTCGCATGTAGTGAAATTGGCGACACACTTGGTTAATATCCCAGTCCTCTTGTGAGGCTAAACCGGGCTGAAATTGGGGCTAATGAGGATACTGCCGAGTAGCCGTCTGTTCTCTGGCTGCAAAATTAGAGTGGATTTCCACACTGACTTCTGCCCTAGTAGCTGCTGTCCCCCGATCAGGTTTTTCTTTATATACCAATTAATAAAGCTAGATATTTTCTGAAGCAGTACAGGCCAAGTATCAGGCACAGGGATACAACTGCAGCCTTGAAGGTTCTCCAAGGGTTACCAATCTTTCTTCTCGTCCTGAAAATAAAATACACCTAGGCCTAAATGCACTAAACTCCTGCAGCTTATCACAGCCAGTCTTCAAACGAAACTGTCTGTGCTGTTCAGAAGTTGTCCTTCGTATCCCAGCTTGCACTACAATGGATAAAATCCACACTGTCCAGAGTCCATGTTCTGTTCTTGAATCAGACTAGGACTTAACGCCAGCGTTGTTAATAGCCATCTTGGCTTGTTTTATCCTGAGACAAAAGAAAAAGGATTCTTAAACCCCCAAATTGTCGGCCTTTTTAGGAGCTGGGGCCGTATTCATAAAAATTCAAAGGACTGAAGGTAGAGATTAAGTTTAGAAAAATCAGAGGTATAATTGAGAGCTTCTGCTTGGTTTGAGAATATGTATGAAAGTCATTAACGAAACCTTTTAAGGATTTAAGATTATTCACAACAGCCAATAGAGATAGGAGAGCTCATAAGTATTCCTATTGACCTTAAAAATCTCCTAAAGAGGAACTATTTAATATGTAAAAAAAACTTAAATTAAAAGTTATAGACAGGCAGGGCCTACCAACTGGCTCAGTTGGTAGGGGTGCCTTGAGGAAGCATGGATCCTATGGTCCGGAGGTCACTAGTTAGCATCCGGATACCTTCAGTTTCTGAGCGGTGGCACCGCATTGGCAGAGCGGGGTCCAGGATAGGAAGGGAGTCCCTGAACATCGTCCCTGAACCTAGCGCGGCCCATTGGTAGAGCAGGTTACAGGACAGGAAGGGAGGGAGTCCCTGAACATCGTCCCTGAACCTAGCGCGGCCCATTGGTAGAGCAGGGTACAGGACAGGAAGGGAGGGAGTCCCCATCATTAATATGAGGAGCGGCTTGGAGGCTGGCTGGTTCCAGTAGCCTAGGCACGCTTCAGCATTCTTCTTTGTGTGGAGGGAAGAAGTCCCGGTCCCAGTCAGACTCAATTCACCTTTAATTACATCCCTGGCTTTAGAACTGCTTCTAAGAACTAAAAAAGATGAAGCTCCCAGAAAACCCGGTACTGAAAGCTCTAATAGTGTCTGCTAGTGGCGCAAAACAAGGAAAATATTACAAAAGACAAATCATAAAAAACTATTCAAACTCAAATCAAATTTAACCCAAGCATTTAAAGCAGAAAAAAAAGGCATTTATTTATTTATCAAGTTGAAAACCACGATAGGTAGTGAGTTTCTGTCACCCCACCAAGACATGCATTCCCTGCGAAGAGCGAAAATTTCTTTACGCACCTCAAGGTCCGTTGGCATTAATACAACTGGTGCACCTCTGGCATGGGACGCTGGTACTTAATGAAGAAAACACGCTCAAGGGCCCTAATCCAGATTATAACGCCGGGAAAACAATATAATGAAATGCAGCAGTATGACAGAAGCAAATTCAGGGGCCTGGGATGGATCAAGTTTTGAGGCAAACACGAACACTGAAGCGTTGTACAGCAGTGTTGGGTCGAAGAGCACATGGTGAACGCTTTAGATAAGAACCCTGGAGCGGGACTGGTCTACCAGGATGCCCAGGCAGACAGGCGGCAGATGGCAGAGTCGGCGCCCGGCCCCTTGCCACCACCATCCATCTGGACGCTTTATACAGGTAGCGGTGACGCGCGGCCCGCCTCAGAGAGAGAACAAGGACACGACGGCGGCCACTTCAAAGCCGCACGAGTATGGCTGACCATAAAAGGGGAGGCAGAGGTTTTCCTTAAGCCGTGGTCAAGAGAGGATACGTTTCTCTGTTTGCGCGCCAATGTGCCAGTCTGCGTCAGCATTTCACAGGATCAGAAGAGAGAGAAAGAGATGGAGAGAGAGCTGTAAGCTTGACTTTCAGCAGTTGGCTTGATTTTCTGAGGCTCATCAGCCCGCAGTGGGGGAAAAAGCCTGACAATACTCTCAGTCAGTTCTTAAACAGCTGGGGGAGACGGGTGCCTCTGATTGTCATTAACAACAACAACAACAAAATACAACAGAATCCTAAATCGGCTATACTGGGGCTGTGGTGGGACCAGATTTGGCAGCAGATTCGCTCCTTTTTAATGTTGTTTCCTCTCTTGACATTGTCTTTTTTGCCTCACAACTCGTGGCTGCATTTACTCCCTGTCAGATACGGTACAGAACTGCCTGAGGATAGCAATACTTCTGAGGTTAATGAAATACAGCACTCTTCAGCAGAGCACAACTCTATTTTACCCAAAAAAAGCTTTGCTTTTAAAGTTCTTTCCTCTTGTTTTGGCTGACTTGCAGAAAATATTTGGAGCCTGGTTTCATTCATTCTGGTTATTCCAATAGTTTTGGCCCTCTCTATAAAATTAACCAGCTAACATTTCAAAATCACATTTGAATTTATTGCAGATTTAACGGCTTAATGAAAATTTTTCTAAGATAAAATAATTTTAATAAAAGATCATGCAAGTTCCTTAAAATGGTGAAGTAACATGAGCAGGTAAAGGGTTGCTCTGAATAGGAAACCACGTGGAAACGTGGAAAATCTGGAAAATAGATATCAAAGTGTTACCAGCGGTCGTGAAAATTACACGGCGCAGCAGTGGGAATGTGGAGAAAACCTTCAGTGAACATACTTGGAATGATGGCTTTTAAAAAATAATTAAATAAACACACTTGATAATATTTTGACAATTGGAAATCATTTTAATTTATCAGCAAGGCCACAATCGTGCTATGTTATGCCGTAAGCTACAATTAATACCAGTTTAAAAAAATGTTTAACCGAGAGAGATCAGAAAGAAGTGTCTGAGAGGAAAATCTGCTCCAGTTCACCTTGATAGATACGTAATTCGTAATGCTACTGACTGTAACTCCCTCATGCCCCTCCGCTAACCTGAGTTCAGCTTCCACTCCTCAGTCTAATAACACGCCCCTGTGTTGGTGCAGCAGTTTGTACGTCTAGCGAGGCGATCTATTTCTCCCGGGCCCAGCCCAAACCCCAAAATTCAGGGAGGGGTGAAATTTAAAACACTTATTTTACATGGATATGAATAATCTATTTTGAGGTATATTCAAATGCTCAAAATGCAGAAACAAAAAATGAAAACATGCACCTGGCAATGACCACTGCAGGCTGAAAGAAGTCAAGCAGCCAACTGCTCCAGTGAAAGGAGCAGGCCGGGTGAGGAACTCAAACATGTTGATGAGAATCCAACAGTACCGCAGGATTACAATATTAACGCTTAATTTCACGGTATCGCTTTAAAAGAGAGGCGCGGGCTACCTGAAACACCTGGTGATGTAATGGTGGAGCTGTAATGGTGGCGTGCGTTGGAGCGTGATAGAAATGCCTTTCGCATCTCCCAAGTGAAGTCTGACTTTTCTCCCGTTTCATGTGCAAATGAAAAATATGTAAATGACCCGTTTTATTAACACAATTAGTTTGAGTTTGATTGCATATCCATGGCAATAACATCACAAATCAAATTTTAGGGTGACTGAGGCTGCATCACATGTATGCGTTAGGGAGGCCGTCAGGAACCGGACACCCGCGGCACGTTAGCCTCGTATAGCCACATCCAAAAGCAAAAATGCCCATGGCCTGGTGTTTCGCATGGCGTCCCGAACGCAGCTTTGGCACAAAAAGGGCACATTGGCCAATTAAGTAGAATTGCATTTTTTTTTTCTTGCATGCCACTCAAAGCTCTTGGCAAAAAATAAGTAAATAGCAAAATTAAAATAAAAATGCTCAAACATAGAACTTAAAATACAGACAGAATAAAATGAAATGTCAGTATTGAAATTGATTAATACTAATTGAAGCACGAATAATTAAAAGTACAGAACACAAACTTATTGTGGACCTCATCTGAGTAACGAAAAAACCCTTTCCTCACTCATATTTTAGTGGCAGAGCAAGGGGAGTGCCAGAATTCCCATAATGCCACAGAACTGACTCAAATGGTCAGTTAACCTCCGACTTAGATGTAAGACAGGAAGTGGAGGGCTTCCTAGAAGAATAACTACGGGGAGTGACACTATGCGTCCAAAGAGGCAAGCGTTTGTTCGGAACTTTGTGTTTGGGTTGAGTTTATCGTTTCAGTTTGTAACCTTAAAAGCATTTCATTTTATTAAAAATAAACTCTCGTTTAAACCTCTTTTAGTGGTCAAGCCTCCATCCGTGTCAATCAGTTGCATTACAAAAAGTGATAGGCCCCTGATTTCCTAATCACAGTAAGCGTGTAAAACTTAGCCGTTTGGTTTTGAGGAAGGCGCTCTGATCTGGGCCACCACGTAGTCACGAAGTTGGGCCCGAGAATCGAAACCCCCAGGGCTTCAGGACATCTCATTGATGGGTGTGTGTGCCCACCTACCAAGTGTGCTGCAGAACAAAAGATCTGATTATTCATGATTTAAGCTCCATGTCAACCTTGCAAAAACTACCCACCTGAGTCCAAACTTAGCAGAATATACATTTTTCTCCCCGCCGCCCCATCAACACGTACACCTACTTTGCATAATTACTTCAAGTTCTTTTTTATTTATTTTATATAGCAATGTATCATTTTTTAGAAGAAATTTATAGATTTATAATGAAAACCAACAGATAAAAGAAAAATCTTGTCAAATCCATTTGAAATAATGATACAGTAAGTATAGAAATTACCTGCCATAAAGCTGTCGAGACGGTTTCTAAACTATGTCTTGGTCATAAGAAGCCTCCGTACATTATTGCTCAAACTTTTCCATTAGCAGGAAAATAGAAAGGGAATTGCGATATCGCAAGGGCGAATGTAAAACGTGTAATATAATACAGGCTAGTTCTACCTCGAAGACACTCTCCCTTCGGTGATCTTAAAAGCGACGGCGTAGTTGCTCTCATTAACAGACATTATTGCATAGAATGGTATGAAAAGATGGCAATGCATGCTCCAGGCTTCTGCAGCCCTAAACTGAGCCAAACTTCAGTTTGCTTAATGGTGCTTTCCAGGTGACAGGTTTTATGCACGGACATGTCGATAAGGACACAATTTTTTTTATTTTTTTTTTACTCTGCATCTGTTGTGATCACTGACAGCAGCCTGCAAGTCCTATATAATAATTGAGGGGTGTGCTTGTCTGGTCAGCACCATCATTGCTTTCAGGTCCAGTTCATTTTGAAAAACGAAAATGATTCCGGGACTGCAAATTCATTTCAAGGGTACTGAATTTTGGCATCAATCAAAAAGAGTTGAAAAAAAATTAAATAAAAACAGGCTGCTCTGCTGCGATGCAAAGAGGGCCTTTCTTGAATACACAAAGCCTGCCGGGATTAAGCGCTTCGGAGGTTATCCAGAACGGGAAAAGGATAATGTGTCTTGCCAGACCATTTAGATCTAATACGACAAGCTTCCCTCATGTAAAAATCCACCCTACCTGGCACTGGTAAAGAAGGGTGAACATTCGTGGTTGCTTGGACCGCTGAAGGCATGCCCACATGCATTGTCTCGTCAGTCTCTGAGTGGAGAGATGGAAATGATGTCCTTTTCCAGGCCGCTGTAATTTATGAGGGACATGTGCTTTACTGGCTGTGTTTATTTTTGCCATTATTGCTTCCTGCCAAAGGGCCTATTAAGGTGGGAAAATTGGTATGTGGTCACTCGTGTCAAAACAAGGCAAGGCTATGCTTGTTTTGAAGCCTGACTTTAATCAAATATCAAAAAGCACGCGGACAGTTCGTTTCTCCGGGTTGCCTTTTCCCTTTGGTCTCTGTGGCATTAACCACCCCGGCAGCCCCCGGAGGAGGCCACTGGAGTAGCCGTCGGTGTTGACAGAGGGCATGGCACTGCCAGGAGCTCCTCCAAGTGTTTACACACGTGGTGAGGTGGATCCACGGTAGTGAGGGCCACCGGTTCAAGACTTAAAGGCAGAGGCCTGTGAGACCTTTACAGAACATCAGCATCAAGTGCCCCCGTGCTCCTAGTCTAAAGATCAATACTGCTACCTCCTCCTGTTGTGTTAATTAAAGAGGACATACAGGCTCTTGCAAGGTGACGGAAAAATGATTCAGCGTACATAGTTTTTTGTGTTTTTTCTCCGAATTGTAAATCGTGTTAATGCATCTCGGCTTAAATCCCACCGACCAACACAAAGGGGGGGTGAGGAAGATCAAATATCCTCCTCCAATCCTAGTTGCCACCTTTAGCGCAGATTGGCAGTTTTTCGAGAGAGCGAGAGAGCGCAGAGATAGGTCCCTCTTGGCAGGACTACAAGCCTGTGGGCGCCTGGGAAGCCAGAAGGAGACGCTCGTTATGGACGAGCTGAGAGAAACCCTGCCGATTGAACCCACCCCAGCCTGCGTGGCGCTATGCCAATTGTCCACCACCATCGTGATCTCTCATTCACAACTGACCAATTACATGACATGGAATCAAAGCACTGAACTTCAATTCATAGCGCTCAGTCTGAACTCAAATGAGCACCTTTACCGTCAAAGTTAACATATTGTAGATCGCTGTGATAAATATGTAGGGACATACCAATTTACTATGGTAACCATATCTTTATCTTGAATACACAATGATATATATGGTATAAATTTAAGCTATCCCAAATGTGCAATATTTCCTACCATTTTCTAAGCTACGCTTACATGACTTAAAATTTCCCATAGAAACCCATAGTTTCTGTACTGAACACAAAGTTTGCGTAGGTAGGCCGCATCCTGTCAGGGTGATCCAAAGCCGGCCCGGTGACGGGCACTTTAACATTTTCTGGAGGGGGGTGTTGGTTTGAAATTCCAGATGCGAGAGATGCATTGCCTCGCTAGCTCGGCCGAGGTTGAGCAATCGAGTCGGCAACGCGGGACGGCTAATGATTAATGCTCCCCGGAGCGCCGGGCCGGCCCGGGTGTTGGGAGCAACTGAGTTTCTGGGGCAGACCGGATAAAGTGTGTGTGGTTGGGGAGGAGGAGGGCAGATGATGTCAGTCAACGCAAACCGGCTCGGAAACAAGAAAAGTGTCCTTAATGTGGAAACAGATCCAACGTTTTTGCCGTTTATTCAAACAGTATAGTCGAACCAAAGCAAGCTTATTAACAGCGCATCAGTATATACAACTCAACAAGGTCAAAGCTAATATCATCAGGGTCGTTGGCAGTAGTCTTGACCATTTGGCAGTGGAAAGGTAGAAGGAGGTTAAATATGTAGCCATATTCAAAGTTACTTCCGCTCTGGTACCCCAGTTTGTCCTTTAATACGCCATTGATGTTAACTTTTGTATATTCTTTAGGGGTTGTATTTGTTTCTATTTTTTCTTTCGGTATTTGTGTTATCGATTCCGTTATAAGGCTATAGCCCGATTGCCACATTAGTAATCAAGGTTTTGACAGGAAACATTATGGGAAAATTGGTAAAACATCAGCGGATCACCCACTCCTGTGAGGCACTTAAGGCACATCTTTTAAAAGTCTGGCAGGGCGCTACCTACCCTGATTGTTAGTTTAACTAGAACGTGTAACCCACTGTAATTTTATAATTCATTGTGATTGTAATTGCATTCTTTCCGCCTTTTCTACTTTGCACCAAAAATGTTTTGCTGTAGTGGACCGCCTACGTCTCCCTTGGATGAAATTTAAAATTCATGGCTTTTCAATGGGCCTTCGACAGTAATGTGGGCCCGTCCCACACCTCCTACACTGAGCCTTTGTCTTTTTGGCAAGGGCCAAGCCAAGCAGCAATGCTGAAGCTGACAGCGTGTCCCAGTCAGGCAGAGGGGCGTGTCCTGGCACAGAGGGCATGTCCCGGGACCCAATACACGTCTGCCAGCAGGTGGCAGTGTGGAGCAGCAGCAGCTGTGTCATTACGTTTTGGAACGCTGGGGGCCAGACTCCTGGAAAGAGGTGTTGCACCTTTCAGAAAGGAAATTTTAATCACTTTAATAAATGTTTTGCATATTTTTTTGCTAAGTAGTTTGCTAAGTAAATCAAGAACTATTATAGCATATGTTGAGGCGCACTACTATTTGTAAATTCCAAATATATTCTGGTATGTCAGAGTCCATGACGGTTGCTAAAACCATTTAAAAAAAAACAGACCAACCGGTCCAGCTCTAGACTTTTAGACAGCACCTTGACGTTGTATTGAAGTAATGATGTCACTGTCTGGAATGATCGGTAAACACTTTGGTGCTGCGGTTCCTTCACTTGCCCCCGCGATTGATTGCAGTTCTCAGAGCAAAGTTAATCACGTTACAAAAGAGATTATTGAGGTCTGAGCCAGGCCTTGGTGTATATCGCGATACCGACTCCCGCAAGGACATGCACGGACATAAACAAAAATAAAGTTGGAGAACCACAGCAGCGCCATCTGACCCAAACATCTGTTAAATCACGTGGTCTGACCAGTAGTTTTATACACAGATCTATCCAGGGTCCCCCCTTGCTGACTCCAAATGGTCAGCCACGGCGCCGCCGAGCACCCTCTGACCAGCATTCATGAGTATTCAACACGCGGATATGCATCCATGCCAGATAATAGTAACACGCCTACGCTCTCTTTCAGTTTTGTGCATTGATCATACATTCCTGTACGTTCTCTTAAATGTTTTTTCATTTGCTTTGATTTCCCCCATCAGACTCCCGTCCCTGTGTTGGTGGAAATTAATCTCTTCCATGCGGCCGGGATGCAGCACTTAACAAGGCAATGATGTCGCCGGCGAGGAAAGGGACCAATGAAAGGGATTCTCGTCAGCCTGGCTGCATGGCGGTTGCCTGGGATACCTCGGCCTGCCACGGTCACGCTGCTGGGCTGGCCTGTGAGAACGAATGTATCCTTAAGGAGAGAACACCTTTTTAAATATTCTGGGTCTGGTTATTAAAAAAAAACCTGTGAAAGAGCCCATCCTGAGTGGCCCGCCAGGTGTCCAGACAGAAGCCTGCGAGCGGAGGGGCTTGAGATGTACGAGCGGCACGATTTCCAGGGAGAGCAAAGGGAGCGCTCTGTGTACAAATGAGGAGGCTGACAAAGGCGCGCGCTACTTAAGCAGCTAGAAAGCAGGGGTGTGCGGAGGAGCGGCTGAAAATTTTGATGGTGGCAGCTCTGAAACCCCAGAGAGGAAGAGACACTGCAGAAGCGCCCTTGAGGAAGGCAGCTGTATAAAATTGGGCCACTTCATGTGCGTTTCCTCTGTAAAATCTCCACTGTTAGAACATTGTTCTATCACACGATGTCTCATTAAGGGGGTAGACTATTGTAGGGGACATCAACACTTACTTTTCGTGATTCTCGAGCCAGGGAAAATTTCGCCATTCCTTGTAGCCCCTGACAGAACTGAGTTCAGGGGCCACTGCGCATGGGGGACGAAGTGACGGGACAATGTTTTGGCCCGATGTTCATTCTGGTGGGCGCTGCCTAACGTCAGTCATTATTTAAATACAGCCATTAACTACGACATTACTAATACACATTAGCATCTTTTCTCAGGAGCGAAAGAAAGAGAGGGCATCAGATTAATGGAGAACCTAAGGGATCATCAAATGAAAACTAAAGTCAGGGGATGGTGCCAAATCAGATCCACAGCTGTGATGTTACCACGCTGTCCACATCAATAGAAGGTGACCATTGAAACCTTCTACAAGAGATACAAGTCTGTGTATACAGCTTCCAGCAGTACATTCTTCCTACAGTAAAGTGCTAGTATATTGTTATGGCATTTGAAATGAAAAATGTATTGAGTCAACCCAAAGGGCACGTGACTCCTCTGTACACACCCCCCCAACTGTTGCTAAGAGCCAGGGCTTCATTATTTTACGGTGCACCTTTAAAAGGACAAGAATGGACACTTCAGGCGTGTCACCGGTAGCGCTAGTCTGGGCGCCACGTACCTCACCAGGAGCAACGCTGAAACTGCAGCCTTGCACCCCTCACCAGCAATCTGGAGGTTCCTCCGCTCATCTCTTGGTCGCTCGGGAAGCACAGCCCATTCCGTCCTAGTCCAAAGCAGCAACGTCCGTGCTAATATACTGAAAAAAATGAAGATGGGGGGGAGCAGGGGTCCTTTCTCTCTGAGCTGGGCAGAGTACAGCACCACATTTACAGTATCTCACAAAAGTGAGTACACCCCTCACATTTTTGTAAATATTTGATTATATCTTTTCATGTGACAA
>JAOYSI010001633.1:0-16901 GCA_025775065.1 Hiodon alosoides | reverse complement strand
TATTTGCCCCTCACAACATTGGTTTTTTTCCAAACACCCGTCTATTCTACCACCCCCCCCCCCCCCCCCCCCCCCGTCCCCCCACAGATGCATACAGACGGTTGTGTATCGAAGGCGTTCCGTACGGGACGGGCAACAACGGGGGCTTTCCTGGGGGCTTCAGTTTTGGCTACAAACCGAATGGGAACGGTGGTCACCATGGTAACGGAGGAGGAGCAGGAGGAGGAGGACTTGGTGGCGGAGGGATAGGGGGCGCTGGTATTTCTGGCCCAAATATTGGTGAGTCTCCATTCATTGTCTAGCACCTGTTCCCGCTAATCTGTGAGCGATTTGCTAGATTTGAGGGTTAATCATGTGATGTGAGACTTCCTGGGAAACTCCTCACTACTCCCCCACTAAGTCCTCTTCTGTGCTTGCAGTCTCGGTGACGCTGAACGAGACCATCGATGTCTGCAAGCACTTCACCAACCTTTGTCTTAACGGCCGCTGCATCCCTACGCCCACCAGCTACCGCTGCGAGTGCAACATGGGCTTCCAACAGGACGTGCGCAGAGAATGCATCGGTAACAGCGCCCGCATACAAACACACACACACAAACTTTTTGTAGAAATCAAATACCACTGATGGCCAGGAAGAGATGCTTTTGGAAATCAATAAACTCTGCTGCCATCTTTAGGCCAGCCTTGGAATATCACAACTGGCTTCACAGATCAGTGCAGTAAGGATAAGGCATGAAGCTGCAAGCCTCTTCTGCGGTAGTCTGATCAGGGACACATTAAAATAACTCCCGTTTTCTCCCCCAGACGTCGACGAGTGTGTCAGCGATCCCTGCGTGAATGGCGACTGTGTGAACACTCCAGGATCGTACCACTGCAAGTGTCATGAAGGCTACCAGGGCAACCCCACCAAGCAGGACTGCATTGGTATGTCCCATTCGAGCATTCACAGCACGGTTCACATGGTCCACAGTCTTTGGTGACCTCTGTGTCAAGGGGCCAGACCCAATGTATGCACAATAAATCTCACAGAAGCGCGTAAGTCTACCGCGTCACATGCAGTGCCTCATTGCCCTCCCGCAACCAGACATCGACGAGTGCATCGTGAACGGGGTCATGTGCCGCAACGGCCGCTGCGTCAACACCGCCGGCAGCTTCCAGTGCATCTGCAACGCCGGCTTCGAGCTCACGCCCGACAGCAAAAACTGCATAGGTGGGTCCCAGCAGCACCTGTCCACATTCTTTTATTCCGTGCGAAATGCACCCTGTTTAGCCTTGGTTAAGGGTTTAGAGCATCAGCATTTGGGGTTTGAATTAGCTGCAAGATGGTCGAATGTGAAAGGAAAGAAAAATGTAGGTAATATATGGCTGTATAATAGCAACAATAATAAAATTAATCACTGATATTATTTTCAAGCTAGCCAGCCTCGGCATGAAATGAGCACACAGCTGCCCTAGATCTTAATATTGCCTGGCACCCTTCTTGCCCCTGTTTCAGACCATGATGAATGCGCCACCACCAACATGTGCCTGAACGGCATGTGCATCAACGAGGACGGCAGCTTCAAGTGCATCTGCAAGCCGGGCTTCTCCCTGTCACCCAACGGGCGGTACTGCACAGGTACGTGGGCCCCTCGCTTGCGACCACGTGCTGCCGTTAGCCCGCGAAGCAGCTAATGCTCCCCGTGCGCGTCCCTTCCTGTCCCCTCGCTCCAGACCTCGACGAGTGCCAGACAGCGGGCATCTGCATGAACGGCCGCTGCATCAACTCGGAGGGCTCCTTCCGCTGCGAGTGCCCGCCGGGCCTGGCCATCGGCATGGACGGGCGGGTCTGTGTGGACACCCACGTGCGCAGCACCTGCTACGGTGCCATCAAGATGGGCACCTGCTCCCGTCCCTTCCCCGGGGCTGTCACCAAGTCCGAGTGCTGTTGCGCCAGCCCTGATCACGGCTTCGGGGAGCCCTGTCAGCCCTGCCCAGCCCGCAACTCAGGTGTCCGTCCCCGCCACTCAGTAGCACATAGAGAAGCTTCATTTAGCATGCAGCACGGGGGAGGCTATAGATAATATTGTTCAGGATCCCTCCCTGAATAAGAAACTACAATGCTAAAATGCTAATGCTAAAACCGTTAGCATTACAAGGGCTGTTACATGACCTGAGTGCACTCCATTCTATAGCATAGACGATGCAGTGGAGTGGGCTTCAACCCCCAGTGGTCTTGTTAGTTTGATTGTCGCTGTTGTCCATTAATAACCCAGCGTCTCTCTCTGCAGCCGAGTTCCAGGCCGTGTGCAGCAGTGGCACGGGGATCACTGCAGATGGGAGAGGTGAGTGCCCCGTTGGCTACCCTGTCCGTATGTCTCACAGCGAGCCTCCCACCCAGGAGAGCCAGTCTGTTCTCTGCACGATTAATGTCTTGGCGGCTCTTTCAGATATCAACGAGTGCGCCCTGGACCCTGAGATCTGCCCGAACGGGATGTGTGAGAACCTGCGCGGAAGCTATCGCTGCATCTGCAACATCGGCTACGAATCCGACACGAGTGGCAAGAGCTGCGTGGGTGAGTCTGGGGGTGGGAGCAGTGACGGCCAGGCTCAGAGGCCCCCGCATGCGTCAGTGTGTTGCCCTTGTGTTAGCGTAGCACCATTACTTTAATGTGTCCACATGCTTGTCCGTTAGTCTGCATCTTAAGTGACCCCTTAACGATTGAACTCTGGGCCTGTTGCGCAGACATCAACGAGTGCCTGGTGAATCGACTGCTGTGCGACAACGGGCTCTGCAGAAACACCCCTGGCAGCTACTCCTGCTCCTGTCCGAAAGGCTATGTGTTCAAAGCCGACTCGGAGACCTGTGAAGGTGAGCCCTTACCTGGCAGCTGGATGATGACCTCATCAATCAGCGACACTGGGCACAGTTGGAGACTCCACGCCTCCAGGCCTGTCGTCCTGATTCTCACGAGCCCTCCTTTACCGACTTGTTTCAGATATAAATGAGTGCGAGTCCAGCCCGTGTGTGAACGGGGTGTGCCGCAACATAGCCGGCTCCTTCAACTGCGAGTGCTCCCATGGCAGCAAGCTGGACCCTACCAACACCATCTGCGTGGGTAAGAGGTGCTGGTGACCCCTGCCCAATGTTGTGCATGGTCCGTGCGTCATCATGTGACTGTGTGACTGTACCCCTTTTAGCGTTATAGTTAGGTGGGTTACCTGCCTCCAAGGTTCAGTTTGCTTTGAAGTTGTCTTTGTGAATCTCTTCGTGAAGTTTTTAATTAACACAAGGGCCATGTCTTAAGGGGGCAAAAAAACATTCACATACCAGTGATTGACACATGCACCCGTAAAATGTTCATTTCCCCACATTGCCCCTATGTGCTACATGTGTCAGCCCCTCTTGCCTCATAATAATTACGAGCAGTCGCGGAGTAGGGCTAATGTTAACCACGCTCCAGCCCTGGGTGGCCGTGTGCTTTGGATCAGAGTGTTTCTTTACTTTATTGCATTTTTGCCATGTCAGACTCAGAAGACGGCAGGATATTCGCAGGCGCATCGTTAAAGCCAACAGTGCGTGTAACGCACACATAAACGGACCTTTAAAATGGCGCTAAGCGCGCACTTGCTTTTATTTAAACTCTGTCCCGAGCTGTATTTCCACATTTGGAATGTCTGAGCCCTTTTCACTTTTTTTGTGCGTGTCTCGGTTTTGTGTCCATGAAAATCGGTCGAGCGTGTCTCCTTCCCGGTCCTTACAGACAGCATGAAGGGCACCTGCTGGCTGAACATCCAGGATGGGCGCTGCGAGGTCAACATCAACGGCGCCACCCTGAAGTCGGAGTGCTGCTCCACGCTGGGCGCGGCCTGGGGCAGCCCCTGCGAGCGTTGCGAGATTGGTGAGTGTGGGCGCCAGGGCAACTTCCGGTCGGTCGTCTTTGACTGTAACCCAAGGAACCCCGGCGTCTGACGTCACGTGTGCCTTACTCCCCACAGACACCGCCTGTCCCAGAGGTTTCGCACGCATGAAGGGAGTCAACTGCGAAGGTAAGACGGGATCTCCGTGGCCTCAGAGTTCCAGAGCTCCACCCCAAAAAGATCTGACACTAACACTGTGCTCCCCTCAGATGTCAACGAGTGCGAGGTGTTCCCGGGGGTATGCACCAACGGGCGCTGTGTGAACACCCAGGGGTCCTTCCGCTGCGAGTGTACAGAGGGGCTCACCCTGGACGGGAGTGGGCGCACATGTGTGGGTAAGAAAGAGGTTAAGGGCTTGGCATCTCAAAACATGAGAATTGTGTTGTTCCAATATCTCTGCCTTTGAGGGGAGTAAACCAACAGGTCTATTTACAGGTCTGTTTTTATCTCCGTACAAAATAAATATATGTGAACTTGATTCCATGTTGGTTTTGGGCATGCAGGCGTGGCTGTGTGAACTCAGTGTCCGGTCTGTGTTCTGCAGACGTGCGAAGTGAGCAGTGCTACCTGAAGTGGGACGAGGACGAGTGCGGGGAGCCCCTGCCTGGGCGCTACCGCGTGGACATGTGCTGCTGCTCCGTGGGCGCCGCCTGGGGCATCGACTGCGAGGAGTGCCCCAAATCGGACACCGCAGAGTACAAGTCCATCTGCCCGAGGGGACATGGCTTCGCCAACCGAGGGGACATCTTGACCGGAAGACCATTCTACAGAGGTACTCTGATATATATATATACACACACCCCAGGGCAGGCTAAATCTATTCCTAGTTCTATTTCACATAGCCAAACATCTCAACAAGGCGTATTATGTTTGTAAGATGAGGAGTATTAAATGGCAGACCCTACCCACCACACATTCCTCAGTTCTGCTCTGATCCGTTGGTTTGTCGCTGCGTCTACCCCTCAGATGTCAACGAGTGCAAAGTCTTCCAGGGCCTGTGCTCTCACGGAACGTGCCGCAACACCATCGGTAGTTTCAAGTGTCGTTGCAACAGCGGCTTCGCCCCCACCATGGAGGAGAGGAACTGCACAGGTGAGCGGCTCCAGAGAGAGGGAGCCCACACCCGCTGACCTCTCACCTGCACCGTCATCTTCTAACGACCTGGCGTCTCCTCGAGTGACCATCATAGTGTTAACATTGACCTTCACGTATTGACTTTCGTCTTTCACTCTATCCTTCCCAATTTCTCCCTCTCTCTCTCTCTCTCTGCTCCCTCCCTCTGTGCAGACATCGACGAGTGCCGCATCTCCCCCGACCTGTGCGGCCACGGCGCCTGCGTCAACACGCCCGGGAGCTTCGAGTGCGAGTGCTTCGAGGGCTACGAGAGCGGCTTCATGATGATGAAGAACTGCATGGGTGAGGCCAGCGGATCGCCCTAAAACCACTCCCGGACTGAGCTCCGTGATGCCGGGAATTCTCCCGCCGGGCCTCGGACATCCAGCCGCTCTGCCACTTCGCCGGGAGTGTCCAGAACTGGCCTTTGACCTCTCCACTCTCTTCCTCTCTCTCCTTCCTGTGCAGACATTGATGAGTGCGAGCGGGACCCCCTGCTGTGTCGTGGAGGCACCTGCCTCAACACTGAGGGCAGCTACGAGTGTGACTGTCCCCAAGGGCACCAGCTGAGTCCTGAGGGCTCCTCTTGTGAAGGTAGGTCCACCTTATTAACATCGGAATGGTACTAAGCGGGCATAGAATTCCATTATTTGGTTTTATTGTGTTACTGTTATTACAAATTATTGTACGTTTACCTCTACTCTACCCACCAACTGTTGCCCTGGATGTTAATATATCTAGGGAGCAGTTTGTGGAGGTGTTGGCTGACTTTTAATTCTCCTGGGCAGATCTGAATGAGTGCCAGCTCAGTGACAACCTGTGCAAGAATGGCCAGTGTGTCAACATGGTGGGAACCTATCAGTGCTCCTGCGACACTGGCTACCAGACCACCCCAGACAGGCAGGGCTGTGTCGGTGAGTGACCAAAACAGGCAAAGTGACTTAATGAAGTGCGTCCACACAAGATGTGGGCCTGGTCTCAAGCTCCCAGTGTCCAATCTTCCAGATGTGGACGAGTGCACCATCATGAACGGAGGCTGTGACACCCACTGCACCAACTCGGAGGGCAGCTACGAGTGCAGCTGCAGTGAAGGCTATGCCCTGATGCCGGACCTGAGGACCTGCGCGGGTGAGTGAGCAGGCGCTCCGCGGCCACCGAACAGCATCCGCACTCGAGCCTAAAACCCCAGCCCCACCTCACGCTGTCCCTCTGTGCTCCCCCCCCCCGCGCAGACATCGACGAATGCGAGGACACGCCGGACATCTGCGACGGCGGCCAGTGCACCAACGTACCTGGAGAGTACCGCTGCCTGTGCTTCGACGGCTTCATGTCCTCCATGGACATGAGGACGTGCATCGGTGAGAGGCCGACCGTTCGGGCACTGCACACTCGCCAACCCTCGGCATACCCCCTTCACGGCTAAGAAGACTCACCTTGAGATTTCGTGTCCCCCTCTCTCTCCCTGCAGATGTGAATGAATGCGACCTGAACCCCAACATCTGCTTGCACGGGGACTGTGAGAACACCAAAGGCTCCTTCATCTGCCACTGCCAGCTGGGCTACTTTGTGAAGAAGGGATCTACAGGCTGCACAGGTAGGGGACCCGAGGCTGGTCCACCAGCGATCTTCCCTTCCTCGTGCTTCTCTCATATTCTCATTTCACCTAACTAAAGCTGCGACAGCAACGGCTTCCCTCGTTATGCATTTCCGCTTTGCGAGCCTGTGTGTTTGTCTTGATGCAGATATCGATGAGTGCGAGATCGGGGCACACAACTGCGACATGCACGCCGCCTGTGTGAACGTGCCCGGGAGCTTCAAGTGCCGTTGTCGTGACGGCTGGGTGGGAGACGGCATCAAGTGTGTGGGTGAGTGAGCCCGGGGTGCCCAAGATCAGGTTATGCACATGGACTCAACTGGAAAAAGGGATGCGCAATTGAAACAGAGCCACCGTGCACAACAGCTAAGGAGGTTGATGTTTGCATTTGTTGCCACAGACCTGGATGAGTGCAGCACTGAGGAGCACAGCTGCAACCCTAACGCCAACTGCGTCAACACCCCCGGGTCTTACCGCTGCACCTGCAAGGAGGGCTTCAATGGTGACGGATTCTCTTGCTCAGGTGAGAGGCCTTCCCCCGCCACCTGACACCAGCCCTCTTGGCGGAGTGAGCAGTTTGAAACCCCTGCCTTTGCTCCCGCAGACATGGACGAGTGCGCGGAGAACGTGAACCTGTGCGAGAATGGCCAGTGCCTGAATGCGCCGGGCGGCTACCGCTGCGAGTGCGAGATGGGCTTCACCCCCACGGAGGACAGCAAGGCCTGCCAGGGTACGAGCATGCGACCATGCGTCCCTGCGAGAAAGTGCCCATCAGTGAGAGCGCACCTCTTTATAAAGGGTGGTAACCCATCCCTTACACTCTGCAGACATCGACGAGTGCAACTTCCAGAACATCTGTGTATATGGGACCTGCCAGAACCTACCAGGCATGTTCCGCTGTGTGTGCGACGACGGCTATGAACTGGACCGCAGCGGGGGCAACTGCACAGGTGAGGGGCACAAGCAGCTCTCTTTTGATAGGCTTCCACGCTGGTTCAAACTAAGAACAAAGAGTGCAGTGTCGATTTATTATTTATCTGTTTTTGTTAAACTGCTTCTGTAGGACTGGACAAGCCCACCGATGTATGACTGATGTATCAGGTTGCTGGTTTTCTTGTGTTCAGCCCGCACTCCTAATCAGGCGTTGACAGGGGGCGCTGTACTACACAGTGATAGTCTTTAGAGAGTTGGGTAGATTGTCATGTCAGGAACTAACGGGTGGACTCCCAGTCACAGGAGTATGTCAGATTAGCGCCGAGGGTGGAGCGTTAATGCGTTAGCATGTGGCGTCTAGATGATGGGAGTTTCTCCACTGAACAGTATCTGGGGCATTGTAAAGCACGGTCAACGCCGTGAAACAGCCGCCCCATCAGAAACGGAACTGATGAGATGTGTAGTCAAGCAGAGTAGTTATGCATCCAGAAAATGGATCCTTTGGTACCGCCAGGAGTTCCATCTCGTTTACCTGCTCATAGCAGTTAGTCAATGACAAGGCTCTATAGGCTCAAAATCCAAGTCTCTGGTATTTTAAAATACTTTCTGATGGGGTAGGGGAGGGGGCGCTCTTGCTCACCTCTCTTGTGTTGAATTTCTGTTAGTGTGACGTTTGGCTAATAACATTACAAGCTCCACAGGGCTGATTAATCACCATCTAATTCTGTATTTTACAGACTTGAATGAGTGTGCCGACCCCGTGAACTGCATCAACGGACTGTGCGTCAACATGCCAGGCAGCTACCTCTGTAACTGCCCTCCGGACTTCGAGCTCAACCCTACCGGCGTGGGCTGTGTGGGTATGTACACCGCCCTACTGGTGACTTGCACTACTACGGCGGCTCTTTTAAATGAAAACAAACCAAAAGGCCAGGGATCTGATGAACAAAGCGCAGAGGACAGGAGGATACTACGCTCTCTCTCTTGTCTGCCGCCTGGCACTTTCAGACACCCGTGTGGGGAACTGCTTCCTGGACATCCTGCCTCGCGGAGACGGGGGGATTTCCTGCAGCGCCGAGATTGGAGTCGGCGTCACCAGGGCATCCTGCTGCTGCTCGCAGGGAGGCGCCTGGGGGAACCCCTGTGAGCTGTGCCCGCCCGTCAACTCGAGTACGTACACCGAGGGCTTGGGGTGTCGGGGCGTCTTGGGGGGGGGGGGAGGCTACACGGCACCCAAGAGACCTGTCGCAGGTTTTGCATAGATCAGACCATAGTGTTTAAAATTTCTCAACCCAGCAGATCTGCTAATTAAGCTCACCTCGTGCCAGTCCCTTTTACCCATTTATAAACTGACCTGTTGGGTCTCACTATTCAATCCTGTGTTTCCTTTCTGTAGCGGAGTACAAGACCTTGTGTCCCGGAGGAGAGGGCTTCCGACCAAACCCCATCACCGTCATCCTAGAGGGTACGACCGCACCACCCGTCAGCTCCTGATTCAGTCTGTGGTTTCCGAGCAGTGGTGGCCTTTTCGGATGTACGGCATCCTGTACCGCCGGTATCTGCATCCGCTCACTCTTGTGTCTGCGTTTACAGACATCGACGAATGCCAGGAGCTGCCCGGCCTGTGCCAGGGGGGCAACTGCGTCAACACGTTTGGCAGCTTCCAGTGCGAGTGCCCAGCTGGGTACTACCTGAACGAGGCCACGCGCATTTGCGAGGGTGAGTAGGATCAAGGCCGCGGTCACCGGCTTAATCTGACGGGAATGATGCGAGTCCCCCAACTCCATAAATGTAGTCATTTTTAAAAGGTTGTGTTGTCTAATCTGAAGATAAAGAAATTCTTTATTTGTTTATATTTATTATAATCACCACTATGAACGTTGAGGTCCCATTGGATGAGTTAATGATGTAGTTAATCTTGACAGACATTGATGAGTGCTCCGCCCACATCGGCATCTGTGGCCCTGGCACTTGCTACAACACTCTGGGCAACTACACCTGCGTCTGCCCCCCGGAGTACATGCAGGTCAATGGAGGCAACAACTGCATGGGTGAGTGACGCCTGGAAGAAGACTGGTCTGCCTTCAGCCCCTTTTTCAAGTTAGCAGAGGTGCTGCACAGTCATTTTTATCTTACCCACCCTGGCACAACGCTGTAACGATGTCTGATGCTATCGAATTTCCCGGCCTCTCCCCACCACGTCCGCCGCAGACATGAGGAAGAGCGTTTGTTACCGCAACTTCAACGACACGTGCGAGAACGAGCTGTCCTTCAACATGACCAAGAAGATGTGCTGCTGTGCCTACAACGTGGGCAAGGCCTGGAACAAGCCCTGCGAGGCCTGCCCCACCCCCGCCACCTGTGAGTACCCGCCCTCTGGCTCCGGTGGCTTCCGCGCGGGGTTCGGACCGGGAGCACGCGTTGAACGGATCTGAGTACGGATCGTTGTCGTTACCTCCAACAGCAGAGTACCAGCTCCTGTGTGGCAACCAGGCTCCTGGCTTCATCATTGACATCCACACGGGGAAGCCCATCGGTGAGTAACGCTGCCATCGCGGTGTGGAGGAAGTTCAGACACGGGTTAGGAGTTTATGGGGATGGCGGATTCAGCAGTGCCCCTTACGTGGCGGTTCTTGTCTCCTTATTCGTGAGTACATTTCCACACAAGTGCCAAGCGGCGTCAGGATGACCGCGACACCGCTCGATTTCCTCCGCAGATATCGACGAGTGCCGCGAGATCCCGGGCATCTGTGCCAACGGCGTGTGCATCAACCAGATCGGCAGCTTCCGCTGCGAGTGCCCCATGGGCTTCAGTTACAACAACATCCTGCTCATCTGCGAAGGTAGGGCCACTCCAGCACCCCCGCCCTCTGCTCCACCTACCAGGCACGATTAACGCAGCTGTTCCTCGCACGGGTCGCCCCTCTGTGTAACCAGGCTGGCTTCATTAAAAACCACAACACGGGGTACTTACTCACCCTACAGCAAAGAACGCAAAGCCTGATGGAAAAGGAACCAGTTGGTTAATGTTTAGGCCTTGCTGTGTTGCCCCACCGAGACGTTGATGAACTGGCTGACTGATTTCCCTCTTGCAGACATCGACGAGTGCAATAGCGGCTACAACCTGTGCCAACGCAACGCCAACTGCATCAACATCCCCGGGAGCTACCGCTGCGAGTGCTCGGCCGGCTTTAAGCTCTCCCCCAGCGGAGCCTGCGTGGGTGAGCTCCCCCCTACCGCCCCAAGGGAGAGCGGATTATACCACCTTGTAGAACAGGGGGAAGGGGTATTTTAACGAAGACGGATGTAAGGCCCCTCCATCCTCTCAGACATGCTCTTAACCCTCGCGCCTTCCCTCCCCCCGCAGACCGTAATGAGTGCCAGGAGATCCCCAACGCCTGCAGCCACGGCGAGTGCATCGACACGCAGGGGAGCTACCGCTGTCTCTGCCACAACGGCTTCAAGGCCACCGCCGACCAGACCATGTGCATGGGTGAGTCAGCCACCCGGGAAAGGTGTTCATTTCTAAAGGGGAACGCCAAGGAAGAGTGTTCTTGTTTATTGTGCTGTCGCAGCGTCATGGTATCTTAGCCCAACGTGATTCCCTGGGCCAGCAAGGGCAGATTTAGATTTAGATAAGGGAAGAGGGATATTACCCTTTCTGGTGGGTAGACAAGCGCAATGAACCCTCAGCACACCCTGACGTCTCGCCCCTGGCCGCCTTCTCACCCCTTCTTCCCCAGACATTGACGAGTGCGACCGGCAGCCATGCGGGAACGGCACCTGCAAGAACACGGTGGGCTCCTACAACTGCCTGTGCTTCCCTGGGTTCGAGCTCACGCACAACAACGACTGCATGGGTAGGCCCAGCCGACTCAAACCACAGCCCGGTCTGGTCGAGCCAACATCGGAGCTGTAAGCTGCTTGATTACTTCTAAAAACCCGAGGCGTGCCACCTTTCTGACCAAAGTCTTCCTCCTGTGTGCCGCTGTTTCCCCGTGTAGATGTGGATGAGTGCAGCGCGCTGGCGGGCCTGGTCTGTAGGCACGGCCAGTGCATCAACAGCCTGGGCTCATTCCAGTGCCTGTGCCAGGACGGCTACGAGCTCACCCACGACAGCAAGAACTGCATGGGTAAGGCTGCGCCACAACCGCCCACAGCACCTTCATCGACGTTACGCATACATTTCCCATCACTCTGCACAACTCTGGGGGGTCAAACCAAAGGGGCGGAGCCTCCCTGAGACCTGTCTGACCCCTATTCTCCACCCAGACATTAATGAGTGCGTGAGCTTCCACGGGACCTGCTCGCCTGGGACTTGTCAGAACCTGGATGGCTCTTTCCGCTGCATCTGTCCCCCCGGATACGCCGTGGAGAATGACCAGTGCATCGGTGAGTCCCCTGGGTGCGCGCTCATGGCTAACACGTAGTATACACTCAGAAATAAAGCTGACAGTTTTAATTGCTTCACCAGAACCCTTCGTGTATTCTTGTGCAAAAAGGTAACTGAGTGTCATTCACTCAAGCACGAAGACAATGCTAATAAAACCATTTGCACATGTTCCGATGGTAGAAAAAAGCCTGCTGAGGGAACTGTTAACCCCGCGCCTGAGAGATTTTCTCCGTTATCACTTGCCCAGCTCGTGCTTGTCAGGGTTTGGCATGACCTGGAGTGACCCTGGCCATCTGTCCGTACTGTGCCCTCCCCGACTCGCTGCCTGCACACTGCCCCCCTCTGGTTAACACTGACCATGCCAACCTCCTCACGTCTCCTCTGCTCTCTCCTTCCCGCCGGCAGATATAAACGAGTGTGATGTGGAGGCCAACATCTGCCAATTTGGCACCTGTGCCAACACGCCGGGAAGCTTCCAGTGCAACTGCGAGTCAGGCTTTATGCTGTCCGACAACGGCCGCCGCTGCTTCGGTGAGAGGCCGCCTCCCGGTCCCGGTCCGACGGCACGCCCCGACCAATCGCGGCCGCCCCTCACCTTCTCCTTCCCCCTTCTCCCACTCCTCCTCCCGCCCCGCCCCCAGACACCCGCGAGAGCTTCTGCTTCACGCGCTTCGAGGCGGGGAAGTGCTCCGTGCCCAAGGCCTTCAACACCACCAAGGCCAAGTGCTGCTGCAGCAAGATGCCCGGGGAGGGCTGGGGCGACCCGTGCGAGCTGTGCCCGCGCGAGAACGAGGGTGAGTCGGCCTGGCCCCTCAGAGGCAATCGCCTTTGTCCATTCACAACGCCTGTTCACTTTAAAGAGCTAGCAGGAACCTAGCAGCACACAAACCCCATCTTGTTTGGAACCGGAGTTTTAACTGAAATAAGCTCTTCTCTTGCAGCCGGCTTTGAAAGCCTTTGCCCCTACGGTCATGGAACCCTCCCTGGACACGGGGATACAAGGGAAGGTGAGAGCTACCACTGGTCTCTACAACCGTCACACACGCACACAGACACACACACACACACACACACAACACACACACACACACACACACACACACACACAAGCACGCGGACGCACAGACACACACACACACACACACACACGCAAGGACACGGACGCACAGACACACACATACACACACACACAAGCACATGCACGTACAGACACACACACACACACACAAGCACGTGCACGTCCAGACACACGCACACACACTGGTATGGGTGCGCTCCCCACTGACTCCCGCCCTCCCTCCCTCCACAGACATAAACGAGTGCCTGGATAACCCAGGCATCTGCGTGAACGGCGCGTGCATCAACACCGACGGCTCCTTCCGCTGCGAGTGTCCCTTCGGCTACAGCCTGGACTACACCGGAGTGAAATGCACGGGTGAGGGGATCCCCGTCCCGCTCTGCTGCTCACACATGCCTAATGTAGGGTCCCAAGGCAGACCATTTGGGCTTTATTTATTGGCGTCGGTTTACAGAGAGGTGTCGAATGCTGGCTGGAGTGGCGTGAACAGCTCCCACATCTGTCTGTGATTTTGCACCGCCCTGACCCCCATTTCTGTCTGCCCGGGCTCCCAGACACGGACGAGTGCTCCGTCGGCAACCCCTGTGGCAACGGCACCTGCACCAACGTGGTGGGCGGCTTCGAGTGCGCCTGCCAGGAGGGCTTCGAACCCGGGTCCATGATGACATGTGAAGGTCAGTGATGCATGTGCATGTCGATGTTGTTCAGTCCCCTATCCCTGTGGGGCAGTCCCCTCACCCCTGCGCCTGTCTGTCTGTGCCCCAGACATCAACGAGTGTGCCCTGAACCCACTGCTGTGCGCCTTCCGCTGCGTCAACACCTTCGGCTCCTACGAGTGCACCTGCCCGTCAGGCTACGTGCTGCGCGACGACCTCAGGATGTGCAGAGGTGAGAGGGCGCTCCGTCGCCGTGGCAACGACAGACAGCGCTCACTCTGCCGGCAGGTGGACATCGTGGCTGCCGGGTAGACACCACCCAGAAACACGTGTGATTATTTACAGTGGCTGTCTCATATTCCGCTCCACTCCACTCCCCCTCTCCCCGCCCCTGCTCCAGACCAGGACGAGTGCTCGGAGGGCCTGGACGACTGCGATTCCAAGGGCATGAGCTGCAAGAACCTGATTGGCACCTTCATGTGCATCTGCCCCCTGGGCATGCAGCGCCGTCCGGACGGCGACGGCTGCATGGGTGAGTGCCACCAAGAGGCGGGCCTAACGCCCCCGCAGGGTTAGCAGAAATGGGAGAGCAGTCTGGGCCTTCAGCGAGACACAACTCCAGTTCGGGGTCCGCAGCGCGCACTGATAAAAAAAAACGGGGAGTGACATTCTCTGACTCCACCCCGCTTTTCCCTGGCAGACCTCAACGAGTGCCGCAGCAAGCCTGGCATCTGCAAGAACGGCCACTGCGTGAACGCGATTGGCAGCTACACCTGCGAGTGCAACGAGGGCTTCCAGCCCAGCTCCACTGGAACGGAGTGCATCGGTGAGTCAAGGGCGAACAGCGGGCCTCCGCCTCGCATCCAGCTCACCCCGCGCGGCACGGTCTCCCCGTTTATCAACGCTCCCTTGTTCTCTGTGCCCCGCCCCCCCCCTGCAGATAACAGACAGGGCTTCTGCTTCACGGAGGTGCTGCAGACCATGTGCCAGCAGTCCTCCACCAACCGCAACAGCGTCACCAAGTCCGAGTGCTGCTGCAACGGGGGCCGCGGCTGGGGCCCTCACTGCGAGCTCTGCCCCCTCCCCGGCACCGTGCAGTACAAGAAGATGTGCCCCCTGGGGCCCGGGTACACCACCGACGGCAGAGGTGAGGAAACCGCCCCCGGTTTAGGGTGGAGCTCTGTAATTAGCAGCCTGAAGGGGGCGATTACAGCCACCGGTGTAGGTTTCCTGAGGAGCCCGGGATTTAAAAAACCCACCCGCCTGCATCGGTTATCAAATTTGACCAACGGCAAATTTCTTCTCAGTCTTCGGTCATTTACGCAACTCCTTAACTACTCTGCAATTAAACTGTCGTCTTAATTGATTTTCTATTGTTCGGTCCTGTGAACATGTCAACTTGGCATTCTCAATTATATAAGTTCATTAATTTTTAAAATAATTGTTCCGGCACCTTTGGTTTCTTATTGAAATAATGAGCCTATCAGAAGGGTCTCCCTCACCATTTTCATTCAGTTCATAACAAATGGGGTTGTGAATAAAATGACGCAGAAGAAAAATAATTTTGCTGCGTGTCTGAATGATACACTGTAGTCCTGAGTGTGTCGACGTTCCTTATCCAGACATCAACGAGTGCAACGTGATGCCCAACCTGTGCAAGAACGGACAGTGCATCAACAGCATCGGGTCTTTCCGCTGTCACTGCAAGGAGGGCTACAGCACCGACTTCACCAGCACCTCCTGTGTGGGTGAGTGCCTCCGCTCCTCTCCCGCCCCGCGCGGGGGCGTCCCAACGCCGTGTTATCACATGGCGTCATCAGCCGCTCGGATACGATCAGATACCAGCAATTCAGTTTAAGCTGAAGGATACGACAGCCGTGCTGGGATTTGAACTTGCGACACAAACGCGCCCGGTCCTCGTTTTTCACTGTACCGTGGTTCCTGCTGTGCCCCAGATATGGATGAATGCGCCCAGTCTCCCAAACCCTGCAACTTCCTGTGCAAGAACACGGAAGGCAGCTACCTGTGCTCCTGCCCCCGGGGGTATATCCTGCAGCCCGACGGCAAGACCTGCAAAGGTGAGAACACCAAGGCCGTCTCTTCTTCAGGTGCACCTGAAGCGGGCAAACTGAAAGTGTCCTTTAGAGCTGGGTAAAAAAGGGTAACATTTAAAAAGTCAATATTGAAATACATAAAGGATGCTGTTGAAATGTTCCTGTCCACGAATCAGACACGTTCGTCACGTTTTGGAAAGAAACATTGTGTCGTCCTCTTGCCCCCATGCGCAGACCTGGACGAATGCTCCACTAAGCAGCACAACTGTCAGTTCCTGTGTGTCAACACCATCGGAGGGTTCACCTGCAAGTGTCCCGCCGGCTTCACCCAGCACCAGACGGCCTGCATCGGTGAGCCCCGGACGCTGTGGGTCTGTGTGTGTGTGTGCGTGTGCGTGTGTGTGTGCGTATGAGTGTGTAGATCTGTTTGTGTGTGAGTGAGTGAGTGAGTGTGTGAGTGAGTGAGTGAGTAAGTGTGTGTGTGTGTGTGTGAGTGAGTGCGTGTGTGCGTGAGTGCGTGTGTGTGAGTGAGTGTGTGTGTGTGTGTGTGAGTGTGTGCGTGTGTGTGAGTGTGTGTGAGTGTAAGTGAGTGTGTGTGTGTGCCTGTGTGAGTGAGTGTGTGAGTGTGAGTGAGTGTGTGAGTGAGTGTGAGTGTGTGAGTGAGTGTGTGAGTGAGTGTGAGTGAGTGTGTTAGTGTGAGTGAGTGTGTGTGTGAGTGAGTGTGTTAGTGTGAGTGAGTGTGTGTGTGAGTGTGTGAGCGTGTGAGTGAGCGTGTGTGAGTGTGAGTGAGTTTGATTGAGTGTGTGTGTGAGTGTAGGTCTGTGTGCGTTACATGCGGGAGTGTCCCGGGACGCTGGTGTCACTACCGTACGGAGACTCACCCTGCCCCCCGACCGACAGATAACAACGAGTGCAACAACCAGCCGGACCTGTGCGGCTCCCGCGCCTCCTGCCTCAACACCCCCGGGAGCTTCAGCTGCGACTGCCAGAAGGGCTTCTCCCTGGACAGCACGGGGCTGGCCTGCGAGGGTGAGCCATCTCCCGCCTCCCGCCCACCCGCCCCCCGGTCCGGAGGATCTCACGCTCTTTCTCCGTCTCGGGGGCCCCCCCCCCCCCCCCCGGCGCCGGGGGGCGGCAGGACCGACAGGGGGTGGGGGGGGGGGGGGGGTGGGGGGGGGAG
>JAOYSI010001632.1:0-16903 GCA_025775065.1 Hiodon alosoides | reverse complement strand
GTTTGGTTTTTGTTTTGTATAGTTGTATGTATATATTGTTATTACAATATACCACAATTTGTTAACACAAACCTGACAGTGTTGCTCTTCCTGACTGACCTAATTTTAAAGATTAAAGTCAACCGAATCCCGAGCTGGTTACTCTGCGGCCTAACCTAGACTGGGTCGTAACACTTGTTTGCCGCGGGACTCTTTCAATCACGCACCCTGGGAGCTGGAGAAAGAAGAGCAGAGCCTCTTTGTATCTCACGTTAGTCCTACACTAACTGCCTACCCGTCAACTATGTATTATGTCACTTAAATCACTGAGCCCCGGTGCAACCGTCCCGACTGCTTTGAACCGGGCTGCTATACAGAATAAAGGGGGGGATCAGCTTTGCATCCATCCAGTGGGTAGGTAGTGTTTTAAATGTGGGATGCAAAGTAAATCAAAGAAATGACCGCAACCAAAATTAGTTCTCAAAAGTGTTTTAGGAATAAACAATGTAGTGTAAGAAATGAATTAATAAATCTCCAATAGAAAACGACAACAAAACAAATAAAACATTCAAATAAAAATGATAAACCGAATATTGCATGACATGAATAGATGAAATGAAAGTCCTGTAGCTTGTCTCTCAGGCAGTTGCTATTATGCACTGAAGAAGGAAAAGTTGTCAAAGCAATCGCTGGTAACAGAACTTGATCTGAACAAAAAAATCCTCTACAAAGAGAAATTTAATGCATTACACCTCGTAGACCCACGTAAACATAGAATCCAAACTTTTCCATTGATTCTTAACTTAAACAAACTTGATTTCGAAGAAAAAATAAACATTTTAAGGAAATACAAAACATGCACTTGCTATTTTGAGCTATAAACCACAGGTTTCTCAAAAAAGGATTGGGCTTTTAGAGGAGTAGGCCCCATGAGGTAACCCAGCTATCTCTTTTCTTGCTCTCCCACTTCCTGTATTTGTAGCTCACCGAGAATCCTGGGGGTGAGGATGAATACTTACAGGCACAAAAAAGGGATATTCCTTGTAACAGGCATATTACCATTACACCGGAATAATTATTCCAAGCTCTGCTAATCACCCCATGTAATTATCCATAGGTGGCGCGGCCTATCCAACCATTCAGCATCTGAAAACACCAGATCGTATACAGATACACATGAAAACTAATGGAAAACTTTTAACTAATGGAAATCATTAAAAGTTATACACCTAGCAATAGTGTGAAAGTATTATATTATGCTAACATTTTATCCTGCTTTACTGTGCAAACTATCATGCTGTGCAAATATGCTTCGCCAAAAAGGAAGCTCTGGAGAAATGTAACGGAGACTGAGCGCGGACCTCCGTTACAGAGTTTAATAGCCGCTGTGCACAAGCATAGTAACGTACTTCTGCTGTCCCCAGAAGTAGGGATATCCGTTTCAGGTTTACTTCCCGTGTTCATATGCATCTTCCAAAATGTCAGTATTTACTAGATGTATCCAAGATTTGCCTAAAATAAGCATCAGCGATGTCCATCGTATAGTTGATGCCTGGTCCCCTGCTCCAACAAGCAAGCGGAACAAGGGATTCAAACTCTACATTTCAAGTTATCTGCACAACTACAAGGGTAAGTAGTTTAATCTAATGTGCTGTGCCGGGTCGGCTAGCGGCTAAACTAGTTAGTGACGTGTTCATTTTTAGTGTAGTATAGAAACTCGTTTTTCGTAATTTTAAACACAAACTGTTGTGATAATTGTATTATCAATTGTATTACATTTCTGCCTCTCTCAGTTTCTAATAAATATCAGGACACAGGTGAAGTCGTTGTCAGGGCATTGTGCTACAGGTCCATGAGGAAAGTTGAGAAACCTCATAGTTTGAGTGTATGGTGAAGCTAGGATTGATAAGCCAACAGTTACAAAAATAACCCGGCGTTCATAATGTTCCTGGGGATTTATCTAAGGTCATTCATGTTTAATATAGCTCTTAAATTATGATGAAAAGAGTGGCTGAAATTGGCAGGTGAGTTTACCTTGCTAGTCCCCATTCGCTTACTGCATGCGTTCTTGTTCATGTTATAAGCTTGTTACTTTATAATTACCCGGTGTTCTTGGGGATTCAGCTAAGGTCATTCAGCTTTAATGTAACTCTCAAATCTAATGAAAACAGTTATAGTAGGCAGGTAAGTTTACCTAGCCGGTCCCCTCCGGGTTAAATGTGTTCTTATTCAAGTTTTCCTCACTTCAGTCATTCATTTAAGATGCAATCTTGGGTTTAAGGTATTAGGCTATCATGTTTCAAATAAAAACGATTACGGATCTAATGCAGTTGGCAATTTGTACAACATACTCTAATCCAACGTATACAAATACATGTCTTTTGGTTTGGGATTATATTATTATTAGATATAGAAAATATTTTTTAAAAATAGATTGTTAGCAGTAGTGAGGATTTCATTGTCTTGGAAATGTTGGCTCCATACCTTGGTGTGGGGGGTCACCGAAAATCCCGCCCTCCTTATTTTGTGCACCCACCGCAGCCAAGGCAGTTGTCTTTCGGGAAGCGGTGGAAGCTCAAATGGCTGTTATACCGACCTGAAGCTGAGCAAAGTGGCACACAGCAGTGCTGCTTAGATCCACCTACAGTTCTTTGGAAATTAAATGACTCACGCACATTATATTTATTTTACCGTACAACGGCAGCACTCATTTGTTGTTTGTATGGAAGCGGATGAAGACTGGAAGTAAACCGGAACATGAAATGCCGACTTCTAGTTGAGACCAGACACGGAATGGAAGGGGAGTGAGGTTTATATAGAGGAGTTGATTGATGCAATGATTGGTGACAGGTGTGGGTGATCAGTACTCAGGAGAATGAGAGAGTCGAGTGAAATTGGTAGGTGGGTCCGAAGGATCCATGACAGTTGGTCACACGGACCTCAAACCTAAGAGCCGAATATGATACAACCTTCCCTAAGGTGACAGGTAGGATATTGTGGTATTGTGTACCTAGTGTCAGACACTCTTTCAGACAGTAAAGGAACCCCACAAAATAACAAAAGTAAGGGACACCAGCACCTTAATAAATTACTCAGAACACAAGCTTGAGTAAAATCAAAATTCGATTTATTTATCAATTATAATTTAATACAAAGTATTCTATGACATGGTTAAATGCTGATGGGATCTAACGCCTCTCTATATGATCCTTCCTCTCAGCGAGGCTAAACCAGCTCCTCCTAATGCAGAAAATAATTTAAACAAGTTAAATTAATAAAAGAATAAAAGGAATTGCAGTTTTAAAAGAGTTTAAAGAAGTTTTGCAAAGGTCTGAAAGTTTGTGAGGGCTGGGTCCAGGGTATTAAAGTGTGTGAGAGGTATGTACACATATCGGAATTTCAACGTTGTTTTGTCCATGGAAGTGTGTGTCAGGGCTTGGTCCAGGTATCAGAAATGTGTAAGGGGGTTGTCCAGGGAGGATAATTTAAAGTGGGTGGGGATTTTGTCCAGAGTCTGAAACTGTGAGGGTTTCTTCCCGGGTGTGACACTGTGTGAAGATGTGCCCAGGCTTTGAAAGTATATAGAATGTTTTGAAATTAGTTAGCTGCAATATTAACTTTAAATCTTAGATCCACAGTTTTTATTAAAATTATATTTAAAGTTAAATTAAAACTTCTGGTGGTGGTTGTGGTTTGTGCCTACGAAAAATCGGCAGATCAAAGTGGATTGCATCCCCCAGACCTGTCGACCTAACTGCCATCATCAAATGTGAGTATGGCATTAGAATTTACTTTGCTGTGCACAGTGTGACATGTTTATAGTTAGTCCCATCAATATTAGCAGTTCCATTTGTAGAAAATGTAAAGCTAACATTGATTTGGCGGAGAAGATTAGAGGAGCACATCCGGAGGCTTCATCAACCGTGGAAACTATCTGGCCCGCAGAGGCTTCCTTTTCAGGGCTCTAAACGACAGACCGAGAGCGGAACTTCATTGTAATATTGCCGCAAGACAACTTTCACGGTGGATTCCCCATATGATCTTAATAGATAGCAAAGGCAAGGCAAACACAACAAACTGTGTATTGTACACATAATGTTTCCTGTGTTGTCCGCTGATATGAATCTGTTTCGCTGGATAATCGCTCTCCCTAGCATCCTGCCTGTGTGTCCATTTTTTTTTTTTCCAGGGATCATATTCCCTAAGGAATGACATTGTGCGAGGGTTTTTTTCCAGGGTCTGACAGTGTGTGAAAAAAATCCTCACACACTTTCCCTCTCTAGAGAAAATAAGGATTTTGTATGTTTACTAAAGGTGTGTGGAGAATGTTTTCCTGAGTCTGAAAGTGTTTTAGGGTTTTGTCCAGGATATCAAATCATGTGAGGGTTTTTTCCAGCGAGTGACAATTTCTGAGGGTTTTCTCCCGGTCTTGACAGTCGTGTGAGGGTTTTGTACATGGAAGTGAAGTTTTGCAATGGGGTTTGCCAGGGTCTGACAGTATCTGAAAATGTGTGACAGATTTGTAAAGGCTCTGAAAGTATGTGAGGATTTTGTCAAGGGATCAGAATTCTGAAAGGTATTTATACTTATTTATTATAAGGACTGATCATGTGTGACGGATTTGTCAAGGGTCAGAAAGCGCATGATGATTTTTCCAGGTTATGAACCCGTATGCGGATCATTTTTGAGGGTTTGAAAGTCTGCAAGGGTTTTGTCCTTGGTTTGACAGTGTGTGAGGCATTTGAACAGGAAGTGAAATTGTATGAGGGTTGTGTCCAGGGTCTGAAAGTATGTGAAGTTATAGTCTTGGAGTGAAAGCATATCAGGATTTGGGTTTTTTTTCAGGCAATGAAATTAAGTGAGGGTTTTGTCCAGGGTCTAAAGTGTGTCAGATTTTGACCAGGGTCTGAAACCATGTGTGGTTTTCTTTCCAGGGATCAAAATTGTGTGAGGGTCCTCCCTTTGGAATCAGTGTGTGAGGGTTTTGTCCAGGGTTTCAAAGGGTTTGATTGTATTGTCCAAGCTCTGACAGTTTGTAGGTTTTGTCCAGGGAGTGACTGTGTGTAATAGTTTTTCCAGGTCAGGTAGGTTTTGTCCAGGGAAGTAAAGTCAATCAATCAATCAATCAATGTATTTTTATAAAGCGCTTTTCACATGTTTCCATTTCACAAAGACACTTTACATACAGAAAAATACATATATTTCCCAGGCCTGAGCCCCCCAAAATTATGCCAGTAGCAACAGTGGTAAGGGAAAACTTGCCACTGGCATAAGCTGGCAGGAAGAAACCTTTAAAGGAACCTGGTTTAATGGGGGAGCCCATCCTCCGCTGGGTTGCACTAGGAGCTGATTTGAATTCCTCCAGATTTTGATTTGGTTATTCTTGGTGTATATAGATTCCAAGCCTCTTGTGAGCGAAGTAATCTAGATGGGATGTACAGGATTGTAATATCTGTTAGATACAAGGGAGCTAGCCCATTTACAGCCTTAAAAGTTAACAAAAGTAACTTAAAATCAGCCCGCTGCCTTATTGGCAGCCAATGTAATGAAGCCAACACTGGTGAGATGTGATCATATTTCTTATGTCTAGTAAGGATCCTAGCAGCTGCATTCTGAACAACTTGTAATGTATTTGTAGCTGTATTTGAGCCACCTGATAGTATAGCATTACAATAATCAAGTCTGAAAGTAACAAAAGCATGGATTAATTTCTCTGCATCCCAATCACCTAAAAAATATCTAATCTTGGCAATATTTATCTGGTGGTAGAATGCTATTCTAGCAATATCTTTAGTATGACAGTCAAAAGAAGGATCTGGATCAATTGTATCTTCAAGATCTTTAACCACTCTGTTCTAGAGGACAATAATCAATCTCTTACATCTTTCAAGCAAAGCTCCAATCAAGCCAACAAAAAATCCTCATCCGGGCTCCCTGTTAGATATAGCTGCGTGTCATCCGCATAACAATGAAAGTTGATCTTGTGCTTACGGATGATATCCCCAAGGGGTAGCGTTTACAAAGAGAATAGAATGGGGTCCAACACCGAACCTTGTGGTACGCCATAACTAACCGGAAGCAAATCAGATGATTCTTCCCCAATTTTAACAAACTAAAATGTATTTGTCAAATATGACCTCAACCAAGATAGAACAGCCCCTTTTATGCCTACGTGGGTATCAAGTTTTTTCAAGAGGATAGGGTGATCTATTGTATAAAATTCAGCACTTAAATCACTCAGTACTAAGACACCAAGTTATTATCAGATGCCATTAGAATATCATTTACAACCCTGTCTCGGTACTATGCCCTGTCCAAAAACCTGACTGAAATGTTTCCAGTATATTATTAGAGTTTAGAAATTCCAATAACTGCTGGGCTACTACTTTCTCAAATATTTTAGACAAAAATGGCAAGTTAGATACAGGCCTAAAGTTCTTAAGAACATATGGGTCTAAATTTGATTTCTTTATAGTTGGTTTAATTACCGCTACTTTGAGAGACTCATGGACATATCCTGACACTAAAGATACATTAACATTGTTTAACATTGGTTTTGACGTTACTGAGAGAAGATATTTCACTAACATTGTTGGTATTGAGTCAAGGAAACAAGTTCTGGAATTGCTTTCCATGGGATTGCTTCTGCTGCTGAGATCATCCTTTTCTCACTTCTAATTTATTCAAACTTCTCACTGAATTTCAGAAAGTCCTTGCTGCTATGATACAGACTTGGTTATTTTGGCGTCTGTATCAAAAATAAATCTGTTTTTGTTCTCCTAAGTTAGTTTGGAGAAGTATGCAGAGCGAGCAGCTACCATCGTACATTTATAATTATAAACACTTTCTTTCCATGTTATGCTGTAGTTTGGATTAGTGCCACTTGCGTTCCAGCTTACGATATTCCTGCTTCAGTTTCCGCGTATAATCAGTGTACCGCGGGGAGAATTTATTATTCTTTATTTTTTCATTCTCAGAGGAGCTACCAGATCTGGAGTACCACTTAATGCCTTGTTATGGATATCTAGAATTTCATCCACCGAGGTAATACTATTGAATATTCTTTCCTCGGGTAAATCATTTGGCAGCTCTTTGATAAACCTTAGCATCATACTTGGATTAATTGAACGACTCATAAACTGCTTCTGCTCGGGGACCTTGGGATTTGTCAACTGAAAAGTGATCAGAACCTATGAATGGAAAAATTGATACATTTTCAGTATCAACACCAAGACTAATAACCAGATCTAATGTATAGCTGCGACAATGCATGGGCTCAGCCTCATGTTGGACAAACCCAAACGTATCCAATATAGAGATGATTTTTTTTTAATTAATCCTCATCACTATATGAATATTATAGTCTCCAACACTGGCCGGATTAAGGGCTATGTATTCCTCCAGTTTTAGCCAGGTTTCAAACAGATTTAATTTATCAACGCTATTGTCCATTATTACTTCACTCACAAGATAGGCAGTTCAAGATAAGATAGAGTTCAAACATCTTACATTTGGTAAACCATTTCTTAATTTGTTTTCAGATGGTTTATTGTTTAAGAGATACAGGATTACTACAATGTTGATGAGATTTTTATCACAAACATTTCAGTATATTAATGACTTTCTTTTAACATGGTGGGGAAAAGACACATAATAATCTTAATATTGTTTCTAATCTCAGTCTGGTCGATGTCAGCTAGAGCTATTATTTAGGCTATGTTTTTCGAAAATAGAAGAGAACCTCGCTAGCTCGGGTGGATTCCGTCTCTCTTCACAATGCCAGGCTTTCCCTACATAGAATTCCAATTTGCTAAAAGCTACATTGTTTGATTCACACCAGTCAGTCAGCGATTTAGTGACGAGAGTCTGCTGTCCATCTCATCACCTCTAACAGTGAGAGTGGGACGCTTTGCAGTCTTACATACCGATACAATTTTATGACTTCAGACTGTCTCAGTTGGATGTTGTTAACGCCGGCATGTATAACGACTTTAGAAAACTTACATTTAGCTTTTACCAGCATTTTAAAACATGACTCAATATCAGACACCTGCATCCGGAAGACAACTTACTATGTTCGCTGGCAACTCTAGGCGCAACAGAGTCGTCAATCACAAGTACCTTGTCAGTAGGCATGTTACTGAGTGGGGATAATTTATTAGATAACCGAATTGGTTACTGGTGTTGAATCGTGGAATTTCTGGAACTATGCTTCCTCCGAACTGTAATGAAATCTGGCTGCTCAGATTGAACTGTGACCCTAGGAGATAACCTTTCTGATCCCCTATCTGATCACCCGGGGCAGAAACAAGAGTCTTTAAAATTCTCATCCTGTCTAATTTGTTGAAGCCTCCGGCTGCGCGCCTCTAATTCAGCTATCTTCCCCGCCAATTCCATGTTATCGTTACATTTCCTAAAAACAAAGTTATTGGAACCGCTAATATTGACGGAGCTAACTAAAAACATGTCTCACTGTGTGCACAGCAGAGTGAATTCTGAAGCCATGCTCATGTTTTGTTGGAAGCGGTTCGGTCTACTGGCCTGGGGGATAAAATCTTCTTCAATTCGATTTTTTTTATTTTAATTTTATGGCACCAACCACCACCAAAGGTTTAATTTGGATTTTAAATCAGATTTTAAGAGATTAAATATCAGAGGTGGGATCAAGTCACAAGTAAGTCTCAAGTCATTAGTGTCAGAGTATTGATTACTGTAGTACATTTATATACATTTTATCCAGAAGGCTTTTAAATATGTTTAAATCACTTCGCAGTTTAACTTCATTTGAGATGAGGTATAGACAATTTTTTCACAAAGTGCACCCATCTATCTCAGTTCAATTTGTTTTCCTTAGGCAGGGATGCAAAACAGGTAAGGGGTAAAAAAGGTAAGATATTGCGTGGTGAGACAACCCCCCCAAGAAAACTTTCTCCTCGGCGCTACGTGAATCTCGTAGGTGACCTATTTTGATCTCTGTAGGGGGCTCCGCCTGGTTTTTTTGGGAAAGCCATTCACTATTGGCTCATTTCTAGTTACTTTTAAGAATATTTGCATCTGCCTGAAAACTAATTCTAACAGCCATTATGGGGCAAAACAACCTAAAACACAAAAGGATTCAACAGATGTGGGAGCTGGATACATCAACTTGCACCGCTTCTGCTGTAGGCCTTCGGGAAAGGTTTCCTTCATTCAACACGTTGAATAGACCATCCGGGAACTTTCATGCCGCGGCATGGTTTTGGGTGAAAGCAAACCTTTGAATTTGAAAGATTTGATTTTTTTTATAATTTAGATTATAGAGAGTTATATGTAACTACCTTCTTACTCTGTCCACTTTGTTTACTTTTGTGCTGTTAATATGCGGCTCCCGTTTAGCACATGCTAGACTAGGCTGGACTGGAGAGTATTTCACCCTCTCCATGCTAGTTATGTAGGTGGACAGCATCTACTGCTACACATGTGTGCAAATCCACCGGTGTATTATGTACTGATTATCGATGCATCAAACCAAATTATTAATGTCCAAATTTGCTATCAGGGTCCCATAGGTTTCTCTTGAAGTCCTCCCTCTGAATAGTCTGATGCCATAAAATAGTCTTTTGCCCTCCCTTTCCCTACAGGTTGACAAGGAGAACCGAATCTGTGGGTGTGATTAATTATTTATTGTGCAGGACACAACACAGCAACTTTTGGGCATTGAGACAACTTAGGATGTGCTTGAAAGTTTCAAGTGTGACATAAACTTAAGGAAAAGCAGTCAAAAAAACTAACAAAATCATTCTATAAAAATAACACAACTGCTACACACTTTGCATGTGTGTGAGAGAGAATGTGTCAGTGAGTGTTTTTATATCCCCTAGAACAATAATGCTATTGGTTCCTCAAGGAAATAGATAGACATGACATGACAAAAACATGCGAGAGAGGAAATATAAAGACATATAAATATGTCATAATATAAACACATTTCTAATCATGTGTTTTGAGTTGACTATTCGCTACATAATATTTGATTGTCATGCCTCAATAGCCATTTCAAGAGTGTTGCATCCGTCAGAAAGACATTTTACAATTTTTGACTTTTCAGTGTTAGTTAAATCTCTTTGTTGGCTCGTTTTACCCGGGGTAATGAAGCTATATATGAAATATAATAATAAATAAGTAAATAAATTGAAATGGACATAAATATCCTTTTTCATTACCAAAATATACTTAATTTTCATTTATTTTTATATTTAATTATTTATTTCTACATTTATTTATGCTTATGACATTTTTGTTTTCCATACTAAAGACCCATAATGTGCATGTCTGACTTTCGAAGGTCCAGTGTTCCGGGTAGTGACGTGGTCTCCCCTTAATCACTTCATGAGGGCTGAGCCCCCGTAGATTTGTTGTGTGTTGCTCTAATGCTACATAGCACAGTAGGAAATGCATCAGGCCACGTGCATTCCTGACGCATTTTTTCCAGGTAACTGTGCCATTTCCTATGTGTGGGGATGTGTAGAGTTTCAGAAGAATGTCTAGGCCAAGCTGGTGGATGTTGTACACATCTAATTGCTTTATGGTAGGCGGTTTGTGGATGTACCATATATTCGCCTCACCATCAGTTTTTTTCTTCTAACTTTCGTCTTGATTGGCCTCAGTTGAGGAATAGATTCTGAATCTAGAATGAGTCATCAGAGTATAATGTCTTGTCTGTGGTGTAGCCAGGCAGTTCCCTGATCCAATTCCTTGCCGCTTTTGCTATGTGTTTAAGCTCGACTGTGGGATAAAGTTTGGACCATCTTCTCAGAGCCTGACCTTGTTACCCGAACTGGTTGGCTCAACACTGTTGCTTCAGTATCTTCATGTCTTCCTCCATTTTTCGCTTTAGCTCAGCTATTGAGCGAGTGTTGTCCTTTTCTTTTTTCAGAGCTTAGTCTGACTTATCTCTTTCAAATGTTTCTGAAGAAGTTCAGACAATAAGCTTATTTGTTCCATTAAACGCGTTAGCACTAGTTGTCCTCAACTAACAAGGACTTCACACTGTAAAGTTAGTGACCTATCCCAAATGAATTGGGCTTTTTCATAGATATGGGGTAAGTGTACCAATTAAGCCCACTACCATGTTTGACTTAAAATAAAAAATAAAAAATATGATATGTTCTACTTCTCCACCAATGCATACATTTGTTATTTCCATACCAGTTTTTATTTTAAGCCAATGAGATGTGTCTTTATTAAGATATGGTTTACCATGTGCCGTCACTTCTTGTAGCCATTTGGAATGTGAAGAAAAAACTTTGCTCTGGAGGCGACCCCCAGAAAAACACCTTTTGAGTTTCTTTTGGGTCAAGTTCCAATACTTAATGTAAATTTAAGAGATTAATGTCCTTAAATATGCATAGTAAAACTGAAAACAATGATATAAATAATAGTTTCCAGCTAAATCAAAAGATTGCTTTAGAGAGGTAGCGATAGTACCACATGTCACAGTCAACATGCTAGGGATATAAAGTAGCGTGCGACACCAATATAATACATCAGAAGTATTATTGGCTTGCATTTTCCAAAGCATTTTGTCCTATATTAATCTTAAATTAACCTTGAATAACTATTCATGTCTGTAGTTTTTGTAAAATTCACAATTTTCTCAGGTGGGCTTAAAGAGTGCTGTACCACAAAGAAAGTGCCTAGGAGTAGAATGTAAATGAAAATAAGATTAACTTATTAGATTATGATCTATATTAATTTGCATAATGTTGTAGTCTATAGTATTTATTTATAGCCCAGTTTCTAAATACACCATAGGTAGTTTTATAAAATAAAAAAATTGAAAAAAAAAAAAAATCTGCTGCTGTTCCAATTAAGCCCAGTGCTCTCCTTTTAAGTCCACTTACATAGACTCTGTATATAAAATGTATGTTTAACAGAATATAATCATATTTTGATTGGAAACATGTAGAGTTCATCTAAAAAAATGGCTAAAATGTTGTTTTTACAGTTTCAAGATGGCTAAAGTACAAAGAAACTACAGTTCGTGCCCACACATGTTAGAGGCATGTCACCTTTACCGAGAGGGCACAGTTGGCAACCTGTCTACACTGTAAAAATAAACGAGCCAGAAGGGGCAGCCCTCGGGAGGAGAGTAGTGAGAGAATGACGACTTCTTGCTAAGGCTGTTATGGACAATAGACTAAGACAGACGGACTGGAGAGGAGCTGACCATTTTTTTCGGTTTAGCTCCCTGCTGTAGCCAGCGGTCCTCAGATTGGGGTTGAGCAGCCGGAATTGTGGCAACATGGAATCTTCAAACTTGGGATTCCCAGCCAATATAGCCGAGTCTAGCTCGAGAGCTGTCGGTGTGGTGGTGACAGCGTTTTTGGCAATCAGGGAGTCTAGAAGTCGTTCCTCCTCTCTGATCTGGTAGAGAGAAGAGATCCGTCTTTGCAGCTTGGCAACAGTTTGGGACAGGCGGAAGCAGGTATCACACCCAGATGGAGAGGTAAGTGGAGGCATGGAGTAATATGATACCATTGTCTTAAGTTATTGAAAAAACCATTTTGAACTACGTCTGATCGCTAAAATCCTTTATCCGGTAGGAAGATATTCTTAAAAAACGACCAAGATCTTAAAATATATCGTAAAAATAACCTCATAATAATAACAAAATGGTAATAATTCTAGAGACCAGTAATCAGCTTAAAGTTCGGTGTCTTTAGGGAGACATGCTGTCCTTTGGGCTTTTTGGGTAATAGCCCTGTGGAAAGAAAACATGCTAGTCTGTGAGGAACTGCCAATGTAAGTAAGCTACCTCCAGATTTAGAATGAAACCACACAAATCATGTCAGCTTGCTCAGCAATATTGAACCTTCTGTGACCCTCACGCAAATCTAATTCTAACTGGATGAAGCCATGTCACCAAAAATCACTTTCCATAGTGGGACACATGTGGATTTATAGGTAATGCAGTCAATGATGTTTTCCATATAACACTATAACTACAACTCTTGACCTTGTGATTACAGAGCATGTCCCTTACATCACCAAGTAACGTAATTAATCAACACAATTAAACTCTCATTAATAATACGCAAATTCCAAAACAGCATGCCCATCTCTCTGTAAAGACGATGACTCCGTTGTTTGACACTCGCTGCCATCTGCTCAATAATGTTTCGGAAGGTCTGCTCAGGTACATCAATGTCCTCAGTAGTCGCCCTAATGAATCCAGGGAATGTGACATGTACTATCCAAGCCGTCCTGGTCTGGAACATTACAAAAGTCAATGTAGAATGTTTAATGCCTGATTCACTCTAACCCTAACATTGACTGCATTTTCTGAAGCTACGGTGATGTTCAGAAGATTACAAGGCAGGAACATTACATTTAAACAGCAGTAGCATACCGGTGTCAGCCCACTCCTGCACATAAGTGACTCACTGTTGCAAGACAGTGTCATCCACAGCGAGTTCAGTCTTCATGTTCTGCGGGCTTCCCCTCTCTCTTTTGAGATTATGCCGAGTCTGAAATTCTCAGAACTGGAGAATACAAAGTTGTAACAAAGTGCTTTGTTGTATTATAAAACAAAGCAGATACCAAATACCAAATTAAGACACTACATTCTGGCATCTTTTATACAGCCTTTGGAACATCCAGCATTTGGTTCTGGACCTTCATTCTGTTCCACCCCATGCACTGCAGTGTAAGCATGTTTGTGTAGCCTGAGAAACAAGTATGTTAACAATGGGATACACATCTCACACCAAAGTCTTCAGTTGTATTTTATTAGTCTATACGTAAGTGGAAGAGCACTGTTGAGAGCCATGACCTCAGCACTCAACTCAGTCTTAACTGTTTTGGACATTAACTTTGTGCATGTAGTAATCTGTGATGAAAAGCTATTAGCTTGCTCCACTTCTCCCATGGCGTAGGCCGGACCAGCTTGGAAACTTCCATAACATTTAATATATTGGATGAAAAAGTGAACCGCAAATTAAGTGTTAAATGCATGCATGTATTGTGTGATGATAACCAAACTGTAGTCGGTAATGTAGAATATGTCATGCCATGCGCTTTGGCATGCATGACAGAGAGGAATGGCTTCATATCAAGCAAGTTTCTTAGTTTGGGGCCAGCTTGGCTGACTTTGGTCAGCTGACAGCTGACATCCGAGAGGGTCACATTCTCTGATAAGAGCTTCATCTGCAAGTACAGGGGATATGCATATATCTCTCCCTGTACATATTGAGTGCCCTCAAAAGAAGGCCGTGCCTTCACACGGCAAGCTCGATGCCCACCTCGTCCAGTTTGCTGCTGGTATTCCTAGAGGAATCCTTAGCAGCTGCAAATCCTGCTGATCCACAGACCCCCTTGCCAGGAGCCTAACTGAAAGATATGAAGTAAGAAGAGACGCATGAATGGTAATGAGAGGAGAATACCATGCACTCTTACAAACCCTTGTGAATTTACATGGTGATCTTCCTTATCATCAAGAAAAGAGGAAACGTTCATCACTGCAGAGGAACACCAGTTCAAAGTAGCCAGATTCCTCTGAAATGCTTTCCAGAAAAATAAAATAATTTTGAATGCAAAACTTCAAATAATTGGAGTTTATTGGTTGGACAGTGGTGTTGTGAGCAAAACAGATTTTACCGAAGAAAAGTAATGTACCAAATTATTTAGATCTTTACATAGTACCCTCGTATCAAATGCAAAAATGTCTAATGAAAAAATTGGTGCCGATGAACTGATTACGTATCTAAATGAGATGAGACAGGAAAAAATAAAAGATATGTTCATACCCTCCGGCCATCCACTGTAACAGCTAGCATTAGAGGGGTACAAGCTTTACTCACCCTGACATAGCATATGGTTTTCATGTCAAGCATCCTAATGATATCACGGACTCAGGTTGTTTTATGGACCCAAACGCACACACAGAGACACGGAAACGAAGGGGTGAGGATGTTTATTAGTCTTGGTGTTGATATTGAAAATGTATCTGTTTTTCCGTAAAACCCTTCTGATCACTTTCTTATCTACATTTTTAATTCAGTTGTCGAATTCCAAGGTCCCAGAGCAGAAGCAGTTTATGAGTCATTCAATTACTTCAAGTACGATGCTAGGGTTAATCGAAGAGCTGCCAGATGTTTTACCTGAGGAAAGAATATTCAATAATATTACCTCAGTGGATGAAATGCAAGAAATTAAGTGGCATTAAGTGGAACTCTAGATCTGGTAGCTCCTCTGAGAATGAAAAAAATAAAGCATAATAAATTATCCCGCGGTACACTGATTATACGCGGAAACTCAAGCAGGAATGTCGTAAGCTGGATCGCAAGTGGCGCACACCCAAACTACAGGTTTTCCTTATCGCATGGAAAGACAGTGTTCGTAATTATAAATGTGCTTGCTAGCTGCTCGCTTGCTTGATTTAAGTGCTGCATTTGATTCTATAGATCACCCTATCCTCTTGAAAAGACTTGATACCCACATAGGTATAAAAGGGACTGCTCTATCTTGGTTGAGGTCATATTTGTCAAATAGATTTCAGTTTGTTAAAATTGGGGAAGACTCATCTGATTTGTTTCCGGTTAGATATGGAGCACCACAAGGTTTGGTGTTGGGCCCCCTTCTATTCTCTTTGTATATGCTACCCCTTGGTGATATCATCCACAAGATCAACTTTCATTGTTATGCGGATGACACGCAGCTTTATCTGCCAGGAAGCCCAGATGAGGATTTTTTGTCAGTTACATTGAAACTTTGCTTCTTGCAAGGGATGTAAGGGATTGGAAGTCCTCTAATTTCCTATTGTTGAATTCTGACAAAACAGAAATGATCATGCTTGGCCAAGTAGGCCATCGTACAAGGCTCAATGACTATATGCTGGACCTAGATGGAAAGATGATAGAACAGAGTGTATTGGTTAAAGATCTTGGAGTTACAATTGATCCTGATCCTACTTTTACAATTTTCAAATTATTTAACTTGAGATCATCCTGCTTCCATAGGTAAGCATTAACAATGTGCTATCTCTATCTTTCGAGCAATCATGTGAGGCATCTAGCAGGACTGCATCACTTTCACCACAGCAACCATTAGATCCCTTAGACTGGACTCCAGCCATCTGGGCCCCCACCCCTCTTCTCCGGATATTACAATGGTTTGGAACTCCTCTACTGGAGGGCATCACAAAGTATGGACATTAGATTCTTTAATTCAGCTCCTAATGCCGGCCAGTGGAGGATGGACTCCCCCATTAAGCCGGGTTCCTCTCAAGTTTTCTTCCTGGCAGCCTAGGGAGTTTTTCCTTGCCAGTGTTGCCACTGGCATGCTTTTGAGGGGGGTCAGGCCTGGTACGTTATATTTTTTCATATGTAAAGCGTCTTTGTGACATGGAAACATGTGAAAAGCACTTTATATAAATAAATTGCTTGATTGATTGATGGTGTAACAAAAAACATTGGTTAAACCGACAAATAAGACTACGAACGCTATGAGACTAATCTAGACTAGAAACACAACAAACGACTAAGACTGAGACAAGAGCTAGATAATGTTTGGTAAACGAGAAGTAATGCAAGAAAGACTAGGCAAAGCACAAGACAATCCGGCAAAGAGTGACAAAACAAGAATATTTAGGGGAGTGCTGGGCAGATTGATTGATAAACAATGACTAACAGCAGAGACTGATTTAGGGAAATGTTAGTGCAGGGCGAATGAAAACCAATGATGAATAAAACAGTGTACATGGGTTACTGGAATATAAATTGAATAACTGAAAAACGGGATGACTTACAGAAAAGGTGAAGGTGAACCATGACAAATAATGCAGGACCTATGGTGGTTCCACTGGGTTTATTGCTTATCTGACGGAATGTGGTTACTACAATAAACATGGTTTGGTGGGCAATTATATGGTGGGGCAAAAGGTTAT